>JAHLJT010002406.1:147285994-147392686 GCA_031308135.1 Acheta domesticus | reverse complement strand
CCCTCTGCATCGCGACGCGTCTGGGAGGTCGGGCGCGCTGCTCGGCGCGGCGCGGTGCGGTGCGGTGCGGGTGACCCAAAGTTTGGAGTTTACTGGGCCAGCGCGGCGGGGCAGGCAGGGCAGGGGCCAGGACTGGAGTCGTTGCCGCTCGTTAGGCCCACTCCCGTGCGGGGGAACGCGACGGAAGCACGCAACCCCTGGGCTGCTCTCCGCCCATGCCGCGACCCCGAGGCCGACACGTCGCCGTCGCCCACGGCCATGCAGGACGCCCGTCCGAAAGACGCGGGACCATCAATAATCGACAGTGCTCTTAGACTATCATAATGTCGTTTGAGTGTGTTTGAAAGTGTATCGGTGCCCTTTCTACGGAGTATTTGAAGAGTGTGCAAGAGATCATCAACGTTTGGAAGTCAAGGTGGAATAAAATGCTGTTTCATTGACCTGGGAAAATACCTTGCAGTGTTGAGGCAGTGAAATAACTTGCCGTTACTTCAGAAACCACGAAGTCTGTGTAGTAAGGCACGTACATATCTCACCGGGCGTTGTAATATATGATGGATGACGTACTCTGGATGTTTAGGGACATAATGCAACAATATAAACAATGCAAAATTGTTTTTATTATTGACTTTGGAGCATTCAAAGATATTTCAAATGTTAGTCTTCTTTGTTTACATTTTGCAAGAATATCCTAAAGTGTGTGAGCATTCCGGTTGGGTTATTACCTCCACTTCAAAATAACGAAGATTACTTAGAGATAAAGAGTCTCACAATTCCAGAATCTGCTCTTATGGAAATGGACCTTTTTTTGTGACTACAACATCCAAGTGTAAGGTAAGACATTTCCTTTGTTTGCACATCATATGAAACTGTTCTATTACGAAACTATTGTTATGGTAATGGTAAAAGTCTGTGTTTTAATATGCTCCAAGTCTAGTATTTTAATTGAATCGTTAGATTATTAGACTATGTTTTTTATATTATTAAATATCTTATTTTTCTACGATTAGTTTTTAACCTTTACTTAGGATTCGTCCATATACTATACAACGCTAATTTGGAGTATTTTAAGTATCCCCCTCTTCCTCCTTTAACGCGTGCTTGAACCCCCCTAAACAATTTCTTAGTTCTTGCAGCAAGACACCCCAATCTACAACAAGTAAAAAAATGTAAAGCAGCAATAAGTAAAGTTTATTGGCATTATGTATGTATTTGGAATATTGGGTGATTGTCCGACTTTTCCGGCCAGCTGTCCCATTTGAATACCACTCCAGAGGGGGGAGGTAAGAGAGAGATGTGGCGAACATGGCGTATTCTTTTCACCGAAATTAGGGAACTCTGCCTTCCTGAGCTTTTCTTCGCCACACCTCTGCAGAAACTGAGACGATTTTAAAGGAAATCTACAACTCTATATTTGTCCCGATCTGGAATTGAACGCGGGATCAAACCATGGGAAGCTACACTGCTCATGAGCCACCTTGGGGCTATTTGCATTATAGGTCCTATATTAAAATTTATAATAATTGAAAATATAAATTAGTTGGAAGAACAATTTTTGAATGAAGGAAGGACGCCTAGGCGAGAAAATTTGTCAACAAACTATGCACAAACCATTGTGGATGGCGCGTGGACTAGAGTCTACTGCGCCAGTTTAGTTGAATTTTAGAATAAACTGTAGATCTCTTCTGAAAATTTTCTTTGTTAATCTAACATATTCAATCAATATACCATTGAAGAAAAAAATCTTCCATTATTGAAGAAAAAACATTTATTGAGGTACAAGGTTAATTAATAGCGGGGCACCGCCCCAGCCGGGACAAGTTCTAAGATTCTGACTGGTCTCCCGGCATGTGTGGTAGTGTAGTATATGTTAGTGTAAGTGTATGTAAGGGGTGAGGATAGGACAAGGAAGAGGAAGGAATGATCGCGCGCGGTCAACGTTCCGTTTGTTAGGGTATTGCTCCGGCATTCGCGTCTGCTGTGATCGGAGAAACCACGGCAAACTACTGATCTGTGCAGCCGGCCGCCAGAATTCTTCTCCCTACAGCGGCTGAATTCCACCTAGCTAACTAGCTCCTGCCACCGCCGGGGATCAAACCCTAGGACCTCGCAGCCAGAGACACTGCAGTGATATCAATTGATGGCCTGAGTCATCTAAGCCGATGTGCTTTTTGATAAAAAGTGAATTTGGAAACTCCATATCTTTGCAATATTGAGTGAATTTCTGATAAAAGTATCAAAACGATTCCATTTAATTAACTCTCGATCTGCCACTTATATTGAAAGCCGAAAACTACAGTACAAATCAATTGTTCATCCTACCACAACATACGCATATCTTATATGGGATGGCGTAGCATCAAGTATATTAGAAGCTGTCATGGTTTATTCCAAACTCGCAATTTATCGCGAATTAATCAGTCACTAAAATGAACATATTATTAAAAAATAGCACCACACGTCTACCAAATCTTCATTCCTTCCCTTGCTTCACAAACTTTCAACTGAGTGTAAGAAAGCGTGCGCATATTAGATTATACTTCTTCCCCATACGTCACATCTTCTATTTTCACTATTTCTAGTCGACACAATTAAATAATAATATTTATATTACTACAATGGGCTGATCGCCAAGTGGTAACCATTAGCCTTCAGATTTACAGTACTTCTACATTTACAATACAAAAACTATTCACAATACAGCACAACAAAATAAATTACAACTACAATTACTACTTTAATGTAGTAACATTAAAATATGGTACAATTCAATACCAGCCTTTAGAAACCCATATAAAACCAACTGCTAACATTAATAATACTTTTAAATGTACATATGCATAAGTACATTTCTTACTGACTATTAATATACAAATTTGCCAACCATGTGATTAATCACGTATGTATTAACCAAATATAAAAAGATTCACAGTAGAATTAACACGCTGTGGTGAAGCGACGCCGCGGCGTCGCTTCACCGCCGCCCTGGACCGCTGGCCGCTTCCGCTTTCATTTCGCCCGGGCCGAGCAGGCATGACTTCCAGATGTGTGCAGGCTGACCGCTCGCCCCCCGCCTCCCCCGCCCCCCTGTGAGCAACCCGAACGAGGACAACTCCACCCCGCTGCCGTAGGATGGACTGGCCCGGCAGTATATAAAGGCGGCGTACGGCCGCCGAGTTCGTCGCTTATTTACCGCTCTTCATGAGCATGGTAGTGATCGCCGGCGTCTCCAGTCCACGGTTGCCCTCGGGTTGACCAAGGCGGGAATCGACGCAAGGCTGAGCCAAGCGATCCACCGCCTGCCTATCTGCCTTTGCCGCCGCCGCCGCCTACCACCTCTCCCCCACCTTCCTCATGGCAACGACCGACTGAGTGCTGGACTGCGTAGCCTCTGTTAGGATGTGACAATGTACTTGCAACCAGGGCTTATAATAAACCGCTGTTAATAGCCAACCAAGAGTTCGTCTTTCTCCCGTCACATACTCCCTCCCATCCATGTCCTCACGACAACGTAATGCTGTAAAAGTGACTGTTAGACTCAACGTCTGGAGGTGGCGCTGAGTTTACAGCACGATAGACGAAAACTCTAATTTCCGAGCCCTGGTGACGAAAAAATGGATAAATCCAGTTGCTAAATGTAAAAAAAAAATCTCTAACACGTGATATAGCCGTAATCCAAGGTGTATGGGTCCTTGATACCGAATAATCGAGTGACGGCAATCGGCTGTCCGTTTGCCCGGCTGTCTGTGAACAATGCTAGTGCCTAAATCGTTCAGCCGATATTCTCCAAAATTGATATTCCCCAATCGATCTGACTGATGTTGCAGCCCCTTTGAATTGGAAACCGATATTTTAATTTTGGGTGGTACTTAACCCGTAGTACCCCAACGATTAGTACCCCAACGATTGAAAGATACCGTACCTACGCGACGCGGATGCACGAAGGACACTATGCTTCTGGTACCTCACAGAAACTCAGTTGTTCTGCGAACCCGGCGGTGGTCACATTGTTGAATATAAGCAGAAACTAATTTATTTTCTTCTGGCGCCTGGAGTATAGACAGTCCCCACCTCACCGATTACGTAATTATTTATCCCGTGTTTTTTTTTATATTTCACAAAACTAAAGATGCTTCGAGGATTATTATTAGAAGAGATGACCCAGAATTTGAGGAATGGGTCAAGGTCAATTTAGAAACGAAAGAGCGAATTCAATGGTGAAGAGGGAAGACCGTGGAGATCGTGTTGCATACGGAAATTGTATAGTGAATGAGGAACTGTGGAAAGTGACTTAAAATTGAGGTCGTGTTGTGTTAGTCATATGATTAACTGATCCTCCTTAATCAGATTCTGGTCCTCAAAAAACAATTTTATAATTAGTCTGTGTATTGATTCAAACAATAATTGGAGGAGTATTTGTTTAGCGATTCATGTTGATACTAAAATATTGTCTTAATTTTGGTGTCACTAAGATTCTTAATTTATTATTTTTGTATTAATCGTGTTGATAATGCATAACATTTCTTGTTCATAAAACCGAAACAGACACTTTTGTTATTTCAACACTTTTAAGCAAGGTTTTGTATTGGGGTATGTGTAGACCCCACATCACCAGTTACGTGACAAAAATGACCTCACCAGTTACGTGTTAACCCAGATAGTCCTGAATTATTTTTTGTTGGAAATTGAGTTATATGATATTAGAAATCTGTAATGAGGTTATAAGGAAGAGAGTAAAAACTATTTTGACTTTGTATTATTGTTAGTATTGATATTAACGACCGTCCTTCCAGAAGGACGTCAGGACAATAGGGCAACTTTTTGTGAAGGTAAAGACTTGGAACAAGTAACTTATTCGGGTATCGATATTTTCAAATAAACGTGAAGAAATGTGAGTTTGGGTTTACAACCACAAATAATAATTAGTTTGTTGCAATAAATAAAGACAATTATTTTATAAACTTGTTTTATGCTACTGTACGATAAGCTATTGCATGTACAAGCAACAAAAACGAAGGGGTTCATCACATTTTAGACACATTGAAGTAGTGTTATGGGGGTAATTTTAATATTTCAGTTGTGTTTTCTCGTCCGTTGGTAATTCAACAACATAATGTTCCCTTCCATCAAATCGAGAATCTTGTTGTCCTCACTATTAGTAATAGTCATTCTTTTGTTACTTCCTCGTCTTGCAGTTGCAATTTCACGACGAAATGTCAGATTATGTACTGCGACTTCATTGTGCTTATAGAGATCCCAAGCCAATTGCCATTTGGGACGAGGTTTTTGGGTTCTTTAATATTCTAAACTTAATATTTCCGTTCTACCATTAGGAACCGAAAAATTAAGAAAATGTCCAAAAAATGTATTTGGGCGGCGATTGATAGAAGCTGGCAAGAGTATGCGGCAGTTCCAAATAGCTAGCCCAGACTCAAGGAAGTAGAAAACTAATACGGGAAAGTCTGTGACATTCTATAGCACCACAAGTTCAAAAATAAGAGTATTTTTGCGTAATTTGGCGTCAAACAGGTAATATTTAAATTTCAAACAATTATTTTTTCAAAAACGGCTCCAAATTTTTTCTTTAAATTTCTTTACGTAAGTAGCAAAGGATGGCAAAGAAAGTGGTGTTTGCTCAATTTTCGACAAACTCTTTCTATTTTCGAAAATTGGAAAAACAATTAAAATGGTAAATTCGAATTTGTCGCGTTTCGTTTGAGGCGGTGTCAATTATATAATCACCGTCACGTTGTACAGTACCAATCTGATGTAATTACCTTCAATGAAATTAGCCCAATTAGAGTTTCTTTTATTAAAAATACGATTTAAATGTTTTATGATAGAAAAATACGGCAATGGGTATTTGAATGTTACAATGTTCTCTATATTTAAAAAGTGTATATTTAACTCTAGTAGAGTCGAGAAGAATACGTAAATACATATAGGCATAAAATAATGTTATCGTAATGTCAAATGCATCCATTGAGGGTTATATTGAACGGCGCGCCGTTCAATATAACTCACAATGAACAAAACGCCGCGGCGTTTAGTTCTGGATGTTCAATTTATTTGTGAAATTATCCTTGCTTGTCTGTATGTTGGGCAGGAAATAAATAAATAATTTATAACAATATTCGTTCATTTACTATTTCATAATATTTTAACTTTTTCAAAAATTAAAGTGACAAACTGGAACAGTTTCTTGAAACGAGTTGGCAGAAAAAATGAAACATTTTAACAGGCTTAAAATATATCAAAAACAAGAATTTCTCTAAACTTTTTTCTTTAACTTTTCGTAGAGATAGTGCTAAATGTACTGTATAAGATGACGTAAACTCAATTTTGCTGCATTCTTTTATTGTCTCTCTCTGTTAGTATTTACATTATCGGCAATTTGTACACATTCAATTTTCTTGAATGAGGTTCAAGTGACGTATTATGAAGTTTCTCGAAAACACAAAAGTTTTCTGTGGAAATACGCTCAGGTTTCTCGAAAACGGCTTCAAGTTTTTTACTTTCCCGTATACGTACATATATACGGACTAATATACTTAGTATAGGGAAAGTTACGTAATGCTGCACGAAAAAATGGCGAATTTTCCCCAGAAAAACTAGTGGTGCTACAGAATGGCAGAGACTTTCCCGTATTAGTTTTCTATTTCCTTGGGTCTTCGCTAGCTATTTGGAATTGCCACATACTGTTTCTTGCCATCTGCCATCTACCACCTCCAAAAAGTACATTTTTTTGTCATTTTCTTAATTGTTCGGTTTCCAACTGGCAGAAAGCAAATATTAATTATAGAATATTAAAGAACACAAAAATCTAGTCCTCAATTAAAATTTTGTTTTAAAAATTATGTGCCGTTTTAGCGCTACTAAAAATGCAAAATTTGAAGATCATTTTCACAGATAATTTTTGAGTTCTCAAAATACTTTATTTGAAGTTATTTGAAGCACTTACACTCACAAATATAATAATGTTTACAAATTGCTGGTAATGTACATATTAAAGATGTGAGAGATCGTTCAAAAAAATTACAATTATGTAATTTTTGAAAAACAAAAAAACTCAAAATATACTTTACGCTATACTAAAGAGTGTAATAAGCGCTATCCGTTACAAAAGTTTCAAGAAAACATTTGCAGCCATATATGGGAAAATGGCGTTTGAACGTTTCTGAAAATGCGAAATTTGAGCTACTTTTCTCAGAAAACGGTTCCGTTTTCAAGGAACGTTACTTGGCATTATTTAAAGCACATGTATTCGTAAATATAATAATGTGAAAAAATCGCCGCTAGTGTAAATATTATGGACGTGAGAAACATGTGAAAAAATTTACATTTTTGTAATTTTTGAATAAAACAACCTAAAGAGCAATATAGCTTTTATGTCATCTGATAGAGTACATTTACCACTATCCCTACCAAAAGTTTAAAGAAAAAATTTGGAGCCGTTTTTGAGAAAATCTAGTTTATGTAATATTTTAAAATTGCACATATTGCACGCAATATTGCATGAAAACTACTAAAATTTTTGAAAAACATTTACATGACCTTTATGAAAGAACTCAATATGCAGAACAAATTTTATTTGAAGAAAAAGTCTCTATCTTCAAATTTGTAGTTGGAGAAAGACGCCAAAAAAAATCAAACTTTCACAATTTTCGAAAATTCAGAGTTATCCGTGAAAATCGGACCTATGCCATGTTAATAAGTGTATTTTACTCTATTCATACAAGAAATTTAACGAAAAAATTGGGAACCGTTTTAAAGAAAATTTTGAAAATCCCCGCGGGTTTCATATAAAATACCCCCAAATTTTGAAGAATCTTTATCAAAATCTCAAAGCTTACTAGAAGAACTAGAACCGGATCGACCGGGGAATATCCATTTTGGAAGAAATCGTGCGTACGGTTTAGGCGCTAGCAGTGTTCACAGACGGACGGACGGACGGACGGACGGACAGACAGACAGACGGACGTTTTCCTTTCAATTTGTTTTTCGGTATCAAGGACCTAGAAAATAGGGTTTTTGGCTACACCACGTGTTGCGAGATTTTTGTTTCTTAATTTAGCAATTGGTTTTATCCACTTTTTTACTTTCCCGTATACGTACGTATACACGGAGTGATATACGTAGTATAGGGAAAGTTATGTAATGCTGCGCGAAAAAATGACCAATTTTCGGCGGAAAAAAATTAACTGCCGGGCCGTGAAAACGAATAAGTGAATAAAACCAGTAGGTGAATTAAGGAAAAAAATCCCCTAACACGTGGTGTAGCCAGAAACCCTGTTTTCTAGGTCCTTGATACTGAAAACCCAATTGAAAGGAAAACGTCCGTCTGTCCGTCCATCCGTCTGTCTGTCTGTCCGTCTGTGAACACTGCTAGCGCCTAAACCATACGTATGATTTCATCCAAAATGGATATTTCCCGGTCGATCTGATTCTAGTCGAAGCTTTGAGATTTTGAAAAAGATTCTTCAAAATTTGGGGGTACTTTATATGAAGCCCCCGGACATTTTCAAAATTTTCTCGAAAACGGCTCCAAATTTTTTCCTTTAATTTCTTGTATGAATAGAGTAAAATACACTTATTAACATGGCATAGGTTGGATTTTCACGTACAGCTCTGAATTTTCGAAAATTGTGAAAGTTTGAATTCTTTTCGGCGTCTTTCTCCAACTACAAAATTGAAGATAGAGATTTTATTTTCAAATAAAATTTGTTCTGCAAATTGAGTTCTTTAATAAAGGTCATGTAAATGTTTTTCAAAATTTTGGTGGTTTTCGTGCAATATTGCCTGCAATATGTGCAATTTAAAAAAAATACATAAACTAGATTTTCTCAAAAACGGTTCCAAATTTTTTCTTTAAACTTTTGGTAGGAATAGCGGTAAATGTACTCTATCAGCGACATAAAAGTCATATTTTTCTATCGGTTGTTTTATTAAAAAATTACAAAAATGTAAATTTTTTTACTTGTCTCTCACGTCGTTAATATTTACATTATCGGCGATTTTTTTACATTATTATATTTACGAGTATATATGCTTTAAATAATATCAAGTAAAGTTTCTCGAAAACACTACCGTTTTCTGTGAAAAGTAGTTCAAATTTCGGCATTTTCAGAAATGCTGAAACGCCATTTTCACGTATATGGCTGCAATTTTTTTCTTCAAACTTTTGTAACAGATAGTACTAATTACACTCTTTAGTATAGCTAAAGTTTATTTTGAGTTATTTTTTGTTTTTTAAAATATTACATAATTGTAATTTTTTGAAAGATCTCTCACATCTTTAATATGCACATTACCAGCAATTTGTAAACATTATTATATTTGTAAGTGTAAGTGCTTTAAATAAGTTCAAATGAAGTATTTTGAAAACTCAAAAATGTTCTGTGAAAATGAGCTTCACATTTCGCATTTTTAGTAGTGCTAAAACGCCATTTTCTCTTAAAGGCGCATAATTTTTAAAAGAAAATTGCCATTTACGGCTAGGTGTTTGTGTTCTTTAATATTCTAAAATGAATATTTTCGTTCTACCAATAGGAAACCGGAAAATTAAGAAAATGACCAAAAAAAAATACTTTTGGCGGTGATAGATGGGAGCTGGCAAGAAAGAGTATGTGGCAATTCCGAATAGCTGGCGAAGACCCAAGGAAATGGAAAACTAATACGGGAAGGTCTGTGCCATTCTGTAGCACCACTAGTTCGTTTTCACGCCCCGGCAATTAATTTTTTTCCGCCGAAAACTGGCCATTTTTTCGTGGAGCATTAGATAACTTGCCCTATACTACGTATATCACTCCGTGTATACGTACGTATACGTGCCGAGCCGTGATAACAAAAAAGTGGATAATAGTGGATAAATACATCTCAGATTCAGATGAAATTTGACACCAAGGTAGTATGAATGAAGAATAAGAAAGGTACAAATTTTGAATAAAATATTTCCACACGTTTGTGAAATACTGCCATGTAAAATTTTACAAAATTGGGTTACCGAAAATTTTTGGACGAAGAGACAAGAGACGTTTTGAAAAAACACATTCTTGGAATCGGGGACCCCTAAAACGTATATTTCCGAAAAAATCTCGACATCGAAATTTTGCAGGATTATATAATTAATTCCATGATGCAAAACCGACTTGCATTGACCAATAAGGTCCAACGTATGGTGGTACAAAATAGAACAAACTTTCTCATATAAATTTCTAATTCTTGTAAGCCGTGGTTTGCTCTTGAATTTTGCCCCACTACTTTCCCAAGTGCCAATTACCTGGCCTAAAAACCGTACGATGCCCTCCCGCAGTACTTGACGCTCTTCTGGGGACAATTCTCTGTGACGAAGCTCCTAGCGCTTCCACACTGCTGGCTTCGAGATAGCCCTTAGGCACATCTCGTTCCCAAATAATTCCATATACTATTTGTCTATAGAAGCCCACGGGCCCAATTCGAAGCTTGTTCCATTCTTCTGGGTGTAGGTCCCCGATTCCTCAATTACACATACATATAAATTCTACACACACTTCACACACAGTTACCATTCGGCTCAAGTGATATTGGAAAGATTAATGGCACGAGGCACGAGGGGTTATAATTGAGAAAGAGCAAAACCAATTTTTGTATGGAAATTTATTTGCGAAAAATGACGATCCTTTTTGATAAAATGTGAATTAAAAGTCAGTCAATAAAATGTTTGTTCTTACAAATGCATTGAAAAATCTGAAATGTAGTATACATTAGGATAAGTGACGTAACTTTAAAACATCTTGCCATTTTTGAACGGTGCAAAATATTGCAATATATTTTTCTCGGGAGTACATGAGGAGAAAGTACAAATTGATCATGTACTCAATTATTTTTATCACTTGTATTTTACAAGATAATCAGACGCCTTTGTTGTTTAAAATAGAACTATATTTACGTTTGAAGTTTGAAGACGAGTGTAAAACGACGAATCCAATAATATACTCGCACAATATAGTTAGATTTTAAATACACATTTTTGAGTAAGTTTTATTTGTTTGCGAATCGGATGTAACGGAAATTTTTAATGCATTGCCTAGCACGTTGGCTTGCTAATCAAAGTAGCTAATCGTAGGATTAGAAAATACGAAACGTACTCCAAGTCTTCTGAAAAACGTAATTTTTTTTCTTAACTCTGCCTTCCATTCTTTCATACCGCTTCCGTCAAATGCCGGATAGCCCTGTCTGCCCCCACCCTGCGGAGCCGCAGGCAGAATGACAGGTGCGAGCTGCGGATTCCGCCCGCATCGATCAGCGCGCGGTGGGATGTGGGTCAGCGCGGCGCGGCGCTGCGAAGCGGATGCCGAAGGGCCCCGGCCCTCATCCCCCCCCGCCCCTCCCGACAGTCACATTCTGTACACACACCAAGGGCCAGCGGGGGATTCAAAAATACACTGTTATAACTTCTAGGGCAAGTGCAAAAGTGAACTAGTGGTTTAGTTAGTGAACTAGTTTTGAGTTTTCGAAAACTTCATTTGAAGTCATTTGAAGCACTTACACTCACAAATTCAATAGTGTTTACAAATTGCTGAAAATGTGAATTTTAACGGTATGAGAGAAGTTCCATTTGTACACTATTTGAAAAAACAAAAAAAAAATACCCCAAAATTAACTTTACGTCATATTAAAGAGTGCAATTAGCACTATTCATTCGAAAAGTTTGAACAAAAAATTTGAAGTCATTTTTGAGTAAATGGCGTTTGAGCGTTTCTGAAAATACGGAATTTTCAGCGAATTTTCACAGAAAACTATTCAATTTTCAAGAAAAATTATTTGACATTATTTAAAGCACATTTACTCGTTAATATAATAATGTGAACAAATCGTCGCTAATGTAAATATTAACGAAGTGAGAGACAAGTAAAAAAATACATTTTTGTAATTTTTGAAAAAACAAAAGAATAGAGCAATATAGCGTTCATGTCATCTCATAGAGTATATTTAGCACTATCCTTACAAAAAGTTTAAAGAAAAAATTGGGATCCATTTTTGAGAAAATCTGGTTTTTGTAATTTTTTAAAATTTGAAATATTGCGTGAAATATTGCGCAAAAAGAACTCGCTTTTTACAACGAATTTTATTTGAAGGAAATTTATTTATCTTCAATTGCGTAGTTCTAGTATGACGCCGAAAAAATTCTAACTTTCGCAATTTTCAATTTTTCGGTTTCTTAATGGAACGAAAATATTAATTTTAGAATATTCAAACCACGTCCTAAATGGCAATTTGCTTTGAAATATTTGTAGCCGCTTTTAATAAAATGGCGTTTAAGCGCAACTAAAAATGCGAAATTTGAAGCTTTTTTGTCACTTTTTCAGAAAACATATGAGTTTTTGAAACACTTGAAGTCATTTCAAGCACTTATACTCACAAATAGTGTTTACAGATTTCTGGTAATGTGCATATTAAAAGTGTGAGAGATCTTTGAAGAAATTACATTTATGTTATTTATATTTTTCACAGAAAATAATTGAGTTTTCGAGAAACTTTACTGGAAATTATTTAAAGTATATGTACTTATTAATATAATAATAAACACAATTCGCCCGTAATGTAAATATTAACGACGTGAGAGACGAGTAAAAAATATTACATTTTTGCAGTTTTTGAAAAAACAAAAGAATAGAGCAATATGGCGTTTAAGTCATCTAATAGGGTACATTTAGCACTACCCCTAACAGAAGTTTAAAGAAAAAATTAGCATTCGTTTTTGAGAAAATATTGTTTTTGTATATTTTTAAATTGCACCTATTGCGCGAAAACTACAAAAATTTTCAAAAAAATGTACATGACTTTAAACAAAGAACTCACGAAGAAGAACAAACTTTATTTGAAGGAAAAATCTCTATCTGAAATTTTGTAGTTGGAGGAAGACGCCGAATAAAATTCATCTTTTGTAATTTTCGAAAATTCAGAGTTAACCGTGAAAATCGGATATATACCACCTTAAGTGTATTTTACTCTATTCTTACAAGAAATTTAAAGTAAAAATTTGGAGACTTTTTTTTTTGTAGTTTTGAAAACATCCGGGGAAGCTTCGTGTAAAATACCCCCCAAAATTAAAATATCGGTTTCAAAGTCAAGGGACCACGAGATCAGCCAGATCAATAGGAGAGTATCAATTTTGGAGAAAATCGGCTGAACGGTTTAGTCTCTTGCGCTATTCACAGACAGATGGACGGACGAACAGTCATTTTGTCGTCAATCGATTTTTCGGTATCATGGAACCATAAAACATGGATTCAGGACAAAGGATTTTTCTCTAAATTTAGCAACTGGGTTTATCCATTACTTCAATACTAGAGTTTTTCGGCCAAAAATCCGCCGTTGTTTCGCACAGCATTACATAACTTTTCCTATACTACGTATACACTCCATATATACGCTCGTATACGGGAAAGTAATATGTTCATTTTTTTCAATGAATATGTGCTGGAAACTTTTATAAAAGGAAGTTGCACGTGGCGTGCGCCCGTGATTGAAACGCAACCCATTACGCGCTTGCGTTTAGCAGGACGCAATCAAAGATTTCAAATACCGAAGAATTATCAACTAATGAAGGGTTGCCTAACAATGGCGCATATGTCTTGTGCAACTTCGTTATATGAAATATCTCTCATGTTCATCGGAAAAAAGGGAGTATCCTGTTCGCTTTATTTTCTGCGACTGGTAACTTATGAAAACGACACGTTAAAAGGAACAAGCATTTACAATTTTTGATGATTTTTCCGGAGAAGAATGCAATTCTCGATATTTTAACAAACATCTGAACCTCAAAAAATCATTGCATCGTTTTATAATGCTTTTGATGACTGTTACACCTTTCTTCACGATTATACGGAATCGGTGTTGGCAGTCTTGGCCTTGATACATGAAATCTCCTAAAGGAAAATATACCCTATGACCTCTTTCATGCAGATTCTGCATTGCATTTTGAACATTGCTCTTTCTCAAAATATGTGAATAATGAATAAATGAATCCTAGTTATTTTTGAAAAATCGCCATTAACTTTAAGAATACGGAGATCGGAGTCGCATATAAGGTGCACGCAGAGGAAATGCTAGTTTTTCCGTCTATATATGATGGTTAGGTCATAGAGTAAAGATGTATACATCCTTAGTCTATGTTTAGGTCATGATTTCTGAAAGCTGTAATGCCTTATGCAGTACAACCAACAAAAAATACCAACATTATATTTTTTTAATGATGCCTCATTGCGTTGAATTCCTGCAAATTGTGGGGAAAATGAACACAAGAACTAAATATACTTGTATGTGTTGATTAAATGATATTATAAATTGCTCTTGAAGCAGTAGAATGTGTCAATGCCTTAATAGTTATTTATGTATCTAGGGCGTTAAGTAGATCTTTTTGCACCGAGAGCAATTTCCTATCCAGAGGGCCTCTAGTCCGAAGGGTTGAAAGTCGTCTGGGGGCAAAAACATTAAGTAACGCCCGTGGTCCGTACCAGACTTAATGGTTTACTTGTTCTTTGCCGATCCAAACGAAAATTTGAAATATTTTTATTTTCTCGCTACCGCTACCGCGGTAGAGAGCGAATTATTTAATGCTGCGTGAAAAAACGGCGTATTTTCGGGAGAAAACTTTTATTACAGGGACCTGGCAACGAAAAAGTAGATAAATTCAGATGGAAGCGTTGATGGTACGAATGAATATATATTTTGACCATATAGGATCAATCAATATTGATTTCAGGAATTAAAACTTTAAAAAACATTTATTAATGTCTCAACGTTTCGCACGTTTAGTACGTGCCTTGTCAAGAGCAATTATGGCAACGATTGACAATGTTATACAAATTAACATAAAACAATAGAATTTACAATTACTGAGATAAATATTTACATTGCGTTTACATCAAAGAATTACATTTCACAAAAATCTTGAAGGCTTGTCAAATCAAATTCTTCAAGATTTTTGTGAAATGTAATGCTTTGAGCCATTAATAAATGTTTTTTAAAGTTTTAATTCCTGAAATCAATATTGATTGATTGATCCTATGAGGTCAAAACATATTTTACCGTACTCATATTATACCGTACCGATTACTCGTACCATCAACGCCTCCAGGGTCAACAGGAAGAATTTACTTCAATTTCAATATAAATTCAGATGCTAAATTTAGAAAAAAAATATACTCTAACACGTGGTGTGAACACATTCCACGCTTTGTGGGTCCTTCCTTCTTACAAATTGATTCACGCCTAAACGTCTCTCCGTTCGACTGTCCGTGTGTAAACAACGCTAGCGCCTAAATCGTTCAACCGATTTCCTCCAAAATTGATATTCCCCAATCGATGTGACTGATGTCGCGGCTCCTTAAACTTGAAACCGATGTTTTTATTTTGGGGGTACTTTACATGAAGCCCTTGGAACATTTTCAAAATGTTCAAAAAAATGGTTCCATCGTTTTTTATTAAATTGGTTATTAAGTATTATGAAAGACGTTTAAATGCGGCGGATCGTATGTTCGTTGAAAACCCTGATTTTTCAAAAACTGAATTTTTCGGCGTCTTCCTACAACGACAATTATTAAGATAAATATTTTTTACTTTCCCGTGTACGTACGTATATACGGAGTATGTAGTATATACATAGCATAGGGAATTATGTAATACTGCGCGAAAAAACGGGATTTCCGGCAGAAAAAACTCTTCTTATAGGGCCTTGGTAACGAAAAAGTTGATAAAGCCAATTGCTAAATTTAGAAAAAAATCCAGTAACGCGGTGCAGCTATAATCCACGTTTTACAGCTCCTTCATACCGAAAAATCGATTGACAGCAAAACGTCTGTCCGTCTATCTGTGAACATTGTGCCGATTTTCTCCAAAACTGATATTCGCCGATCGATCTGACTGATGTTGTGGCCCCTTAAATTTGAAACCCATAATTTAATACTCTACATAAAGCCCCTGGGATGTTTTGAAAATTTTCAAAACAATGGCGCCGACAATTTTGACTAAATTTTGTTGTCGGATAGTCTAAAGGTCATTTAAAAGAATGGCGCAGGTCTCATGGTGGTTGAAAACTCTGATTTTTTGAAAATTGAAAAAAATCAAAATGTTTTCGGCGTCTTCCTACAACTACAATTAGGAAGATATAATGTTTTTCTTAATGAAATGTGGTCATAAAAACGGCTCTTCATGATCATGAATCATGATTATTTTGTGCGAAATTTCAGTGTCCAACAGTGTTTTTTCTTAAAACCATTTTTCTTAAAAGCCACACAATATTTTTTATTAAATTGGGACCTTATATATCATAAAGAAAGCTTAAGAGAATGGTGCAGGTTTCATGTTCGTTGAAATGCCTGATTTTGCAAAAATAAAAAAAAATCGGCGTCTTCCTACAACTACAATTGTGAAGATACAATTGCTTTTTAATGAAATGTGAATATCTTCTAATCAGATCTTCAGATAAGGTCATGTTGAATTTTTTTAAATGTGAGGAGTTTTTTGTGAGAAAATGTGAGAATTTTTAAAAATGTGAGGAGTTTATAATGTCGTGACAAACTTAAAATCCCTCTCGGAATTGACTGCGCTTCGTTTTCGTCGTCTTCTTACAACTACATTTGTGAAAACATATTTTTTCTCAATGAAATGTATTTATCAAAACTACATCTTCAACATCTATTCCACAGTGTAGTGGAAAATATTATATTATATGGTGCAGAAATGTGGCCTTTAACAAAACGCCGTAGAGACAGAATACGGTCAGTAGAGCTCGACTTCATGAGAAGATCTTTACAGATAACAAAGCTGGACAAGATAAGAAACGAAGTGGTATGGGAAAGAGCTGGGGTTCAAACAACCATAACCAGAAGACTAGAAAATAAAGTTCTTCAATGGTACGGACATGTCCAGAGGATGCAAAATGAGAGATGGCCAATTCAAATTTTAAACTGGATACCTGAAAGGAGGCGTAGAAGAGGTAGACCTGTTTTGACCTGGAAGACGTATATACAGGAAGTAATGAATGAGAAAGGACTAGAAGAAGGTCAATGGAATGACCGAAAAATATGGAAATCGAAAACGGCAAACTCTTAGGGGTAGAACCGACGAAGAAGAAGACATCTTCAAATAAGCTCAGACTTAATTTTTTCAAAATACGAGTAGTTTTTCTATAATTTCGTGACAAATATAATAGCCTGCTGCAAATATACTGCGCTTCAGACAGTTGGATGCTTCGTAAGTTAGAATTTGTACATTATTTTTTTTTCGTTTCTTACATTCGACCTTTGGTTATACATGTACACATTATTCTTTTAGAAATTATTTAAAATCTATTTCAAACATGAAATAAAAATTGCTAGCTTTCAGGAATATTGACAATGAAGGGAATGCAACAATTGAATTCCGCGTTTATGTCATTGTTGTGCCTTGATAGAGCTGAAAAAAAAGGAGTTAAAATTGTCAAATTTATGTTGATAATGCTTTACCATTTGTAATAAGTATAGTAATTTTTGCATTCTTTTAGAATACTTTTCTCTAGTCATGGCCCTATGAAATGCGTTTCTATATTTTCCGGGGTATCGGGCTTTTTTTCATACTTTATGCGTGAAGTTTCCGTTTCATTGACGGTCTCAATTGAAATTTTTTGCCTCGACCTGGGTCTCGGCAAATAATCTTAATCTCGACTGTCAAACAAACGGAAATTTCCGCCATGAATATAACTATTTTATTATACGTCTTTTGTACTAGAGGGTGAAATGATTTTCTAGAAAAATGTTAACTGTGTCTTACTCTTTTTTTATAATACATATTCTTAGTTTGAAGCTCATACCCAAGTTCGCGGGTACAAACCCGATCGAAGCCGTGGATTTTTAAGGGCGAAAAAAATCCTTCGTACGCCTTCCGCGGAGGGGAAGTAAAGCCGGCTGGCCCATGTTAGTAGATTTACTTGCATGTAAAAGATCCTCAAGCCTAAATGACGCCTCTGTGCTAAATTCAAATCGCCTGTTTCGGCGCCCGAGATAATACCTTCTTTCTCCGCTAGGTGAAAGGAGCGTAGCGAAATTTGCGTGGTCAGACGGAAGAGCGGGCCTGATGGCCCGAGTCTCGCCACGTAAAATAAGGCATTAACTAACTAACTAACATATATTGGCTCTTTTACGTGCATATATTGCCACTATTAAGTGCATGGTTGCATGCATATTTTTAACTTTTTTAGTGCATGAAGTTCTGGGGTTTAGTTATATACAATTTAATATCATCTAATCCTTAAAGAAATTTACTGCGTGTTGAAAAAAAATGATGAAACGGTGTCGGAACTATTATGTTACGATGAAAGGCAATTCACGAGTGAGAAGCCAGAATTTTCTTAATTATTTTGATGTCAATTGCATATATACTAAAAACTCTATAAACATTATTAGCCAAGTGAATTCACACATTTTTGACAACACTGCGATGGAAACAGTGAGTTGCTCACTTTTGGGTTGAATTGAACGTTTTGAATAAAAGGTAAGATGTTAGTAGCGCAGAAAATGCAATATTTCAATATGACGTAGCTGTTTCCAATAACGCGCAAAAGTATGTGCTGTTACAGCACCAGTAGTTTTTAATGAAATATGTTCATAAAAAATTATCTAAAAATAACAGACTGTACAATTTTTCAAAAACAGTATTTTTTGCGAGGCTTTGGGTCAAGCTGGAAATATTTATTTTCTTTAAATCATTTTTTCTTAAAAACAGCACACAGCTGTGAACTCCACTAGTGCCTTAACCATACCTAAGATTTCGGGTTTTCTCGAGTAGAAGCTTAGAGATTTTGAAAAAGATTCTATAAAATTTGGGCTTACATTAAATAAATCCCCCAGACAAGTAAATTTTCTTCGTCATTTTCTCAAAAACGGATGCAAATTTTTTCTTTAGATTTCTTGTAAAAATAGAGGAAAATATATTTATAAAAATGCCGTAAATCCGTTTTTCACGGTTACCTTCAAATTTTCGAAAATTGCAAAACTTTTCATTTTGTCGGCATTTTTCTACAATTACAAAATTGAAGATAGAGATTTTTCCTTCAAATGAAATTTGTTCTTCAAAACTAGTATTTTCTTTAAGGTCATGTACTTTTTTAAAAATTTTAGAAGTTTTCGCGCAATTTTGCGTGCACTATTTGCAATTTTAAAAAATTACAAAAACAAGATTTTCTCAAAAACGACTCCAAATTTTTTATTTAACCTTTTGGTAGGGATACTGATAAATGCACCCTGTAGAATGACATAAAGTTCTATTTGCTCTATCCTATTGTTTTGTCAAAAGTTACAAAAATGTAATTTTTTTCACTTGTCTCTCACATCGTTAATATTTACATTAGCAGCAATTTGTTTACATTATTATATTTATGAGTACATGTACTTTAAATAATGTCAATATAAAATTTCTGTGAAAACTATCTCAAAATTCCACATTTCAGAAACGCTAAATCGCCATTTTCTCAAAAACGGCTCTAAGTTTTTTCTTCAAACTTCTCCAATGGATAATGCTATTTAGACTCTTTAATATGACATAAAGTTCCTTTTTGGGTATTTTTTTTTGTTTTTTTAATTACACAAATGTATTTTTTTGAAAGATATCTCACATCATTAATATGCACATTTCCAGTAAATTGTAAACACTATTGTATTTGCGAGTTAAATAGCTTCAAATGACTCTAACTGAAATTTTTCGAAAACTCAAAAGTTTTCTGTCATAATGAGTTGAATATTTCGCATTTACAGTAGCCCTTAAAGAAACGTTTTCTTAAAGAAAACGTTAATTTTTTTAAAAAGAAAATTGCCATTTAGAACGAGGTTGTACTGTTCTTTAATATTCTTAAAATAATATTTCCATTCTGCCATTAGGAAACCGAAAAAATAAGAAAATGTAAAAAAACTGTACTTAATACGGCGATAGATGGCTGTACTTCAATACGGCTGGGAAGAGAGTGTGTCAAGTCGGAATAGCTAGTCGAGACCAAAGAAAAGAGAAAACTAACACGGGGAAGTTTGTGCCATTCTGTAGCTCCTCTAGTTTACTTGTCTCTCACATCGTTAATATTTACATTAGGGGCGATTCCTTCACATTATTGTATTTATGTTCTTTGCTGAGTACATGCGCTTTAAATAATGTGTTTCTCGAAAACCCAACGTCTTCTGTGAAATCTAGCTCAAAATTCCGCATTTTCAGAAACGCTCAAACTCAATTTTCTCATAAATGGCTCCTAAGTTTTTGACGTATTAAAAATACCCCTTTTGGGGTATTTTTTTCCAAAATTACACAAATGTAATTTTTTTAAGATGCCTCGCACCGTCAATATGCCCATTTCTAGCAATTTCGAAACACTATTGTATTTGTGAGTTTATGTGCTTTGAATGTTTTTAATACAATTTTTCAAAACTCACAAATTTTCTGTGAAAAAGAGCTTCAAATTTCAATTTTACAGTAGCGCTCAAACGCCATTTTCTTAATAACGGATCCAGAATTTATTTACTATTCATTATGTTACTTAAAGAAATGTTTCCGTTCTATTGTTAGGAAACCGAAAAATGAAGAAAATGTAGAAAAAACTTACTTCGGGCGCCGATAAATGGCAGCTGGCAAGAGAATGTAGTAGGTCCGAATAACTAGCCGAGACCAAAAGAAATAGAAAACTAATACGGAAAAGTCTGTGCCATTCTGTTGCACCACTAGTTACTTTCTCGAAAACGTACGTATATACGGAGTAGAGAAAGTTATGTAATGCTACGGACAGTCGATTTCGCAATTCCAATGGGAAAAACATTTTTGGGTCCCCAGATACCGAAAAAGGTTTTTTTTTTTCAATTGTCCGTCCGACTGCCTATCAATCCGTCTGTCAGTCGATCTGTGAAAACTACTAGCGTCTAAACCATACGTAGGATTTTTTCCAAAATGGATATTCCCTGGTCGACGAGTCGAAGATTTGCGATTTTGAAAAACACTCTTTAAAATTTGCGAAAACTTTAGATAAGGCCCCCGACACATTTTGAAAATTGTCTCAAAAATGGCTCCAAATTTTTTGAAAGAATATTGTGAAATATACTTACAGGTATACCGACTGTTTGCATAGGTCGGTTTTTCTCCGTTAATTCTGACTTTTTGAAAATTTATTTACTTTCTAAAAGGGAATAATATACGTAATATATAGAATGTTATGTAGTGCTACGGAAAATCGATTTCGAGTTTTCAACGCAAATACATGTTTGGGGGGTCCGCGGATACCAAGAAAGTGCCTTTTTTAAACGTCCGTCCGCGGATACCAAGAAAGTGCCTTTTTTAAACGTCCGTCCGTCAGTCTGTCTAAACAGCGGATCTGTCGGCCCGTCTGTCATTCGTCTGCCAGTCCGTCTGTGAATAACACTACCGCCTAAACCGTAGGTAAGATTTTTTCCAAAATGGATATTCCCCGGATGATCTGGATCGTCTAGAAGCGCTGCGATTTTGAAAAATATTCTTTAAAATTTGGACTTCATGTATACAAATATGAAGGAGGCATAGGTCTAATTTTCACCGTTAATTCTGAATTTTCGAAAATTTTGAAAGTTTTTTTGGCATCTTCCTACAACTACAAAATTTGAGATTGAGATTTTTCCTTCAAGTAAAATTTATTTTCCATATTTAGTTCTTTCATTAGGGTCCTGCACGTTTCTTTTCTTTTAGTAGTTTTTGCGCAATATTACTTGCAATATGTGCAACATTAAAAAATTAAAAAAATCTTTATAAAGTTTAATATTAATGATTATCCGTCTTGGACGACAATTTTTCGTCTATTATCATCGTCAATTTTGGCCTTCGTCGTCATTCGTGCGTCTTGTTCGCATTCCGCTTTGGTCATGAACGCATTTGGTTGTCGTATTTTCACTTCACTGCTTTTTGGTTTTCGACATCTTTCGCTCCCTTTTCTTTTGTCTTCGCCATTCGAATTCTACGGTCACTTGTCTGTCGCCTATCGCGTTTGGTGTGTCGTTTTTGTCTTTCGTTTTCCGTCTTTCGCCTTTACTATGTGAACAAAAGACGAAGACGAAAGGCGGCGGCGCAAACGAAAGTCGTGGAGGATGACAAAAGACGAAGAAGAAAATCGAAGACCAATAATGATATAATTGCCTTCATATGGTTGTTTCTCCCTCTTTTGCGTGTTCTGTTCGTGTTTTACATTTCAGTTTGGCCTGATATGTTATCTAAATGGCGGATCAGAGATTCCCTGAAACCTCTGATTAGTGAACCCCCAATAACAGTCTGTTTCATTTTCATTAACGAAATTGACGGTTCGTTATTCCGTAACTCGAAGTTGTCATGGCATCAAACATTGCCAATCGGTTCCAGGTATGGCATTAATTTGAGGTAGTTGTTAAGAATAAAAATTGCTTCTTTGTTAAATTGAAACGTTTTAATATTTTATTTTGAGCCGAAAGGCGTCTTAATATTTGTAAAATTTTAGAAGTAATGATTTTTTTCATATATAGCACCTCTCTCCTCAGCAGAAATAAACACGACGCAACCATGTTAATGGAGGTTGTAACGAATCCCAAAATATTGTCTTTTTACTTTCCCGTATACGCACGTATACATGGAGTGATAAGTAGTATAGGGAAAGTTATGTAATGGTGCGCGAAAAAATGGCCAATTTTCGGCGGAAAAAAATTAATTGCCGGGCCGTGAAAACGAAAAAGTGGATAAAACCAGTTGCTAAATTAAGAAAAAAATCCTCTAACACGTGGTGTAGCCAGAAACCCTGTTTTCTAAGTCCTTGATACCGAAAAACCAATTGAAAGGAAAACGTCCGTCTGTCTGTCCGTCTGTTCGTCTGTCCGTCTATGAACACTGTTAGCGCCTAAACCATACGTACGATTTCTTCCAAAATGGATATTTCCCGGTCGATCTCGTTCTAGTCGAAGCTTTGAGATTTTGAAAAAGATTCTTCAAAATTTGGGGGTACTTTATATGAAGCCCCCGGGGATTTTCAAAATTTTCTCAAAAACGACACCAAATTTTTTCTTTAAATTTCTTGTATGAATAGAGTAAAATAAACTTATTAACATGGCATAGGTCCGATATTCACGAATAACTCTGAATTTTCGAAAATTGTGAAAGTTTGAATTTTTTTTCACCGTCTTTCTCCAACTACAAAATTGAAGATAGAGACTTTTCTTCAAATAAAATTTGTTTTGCATATTGAGTTCTTTAATAAAGGTCATGTAAATGTTTTTCAAAATTTTGGTAGTTGTCGTGCAATATTTGCAATTTTAAAAAATAACAAGATTTTCTCAAAAACGGCTCCAAATTTCTTCTTTAAACGTTTGGTAGGGATAGTAGTAAATTTACTCTATCAGATCACATAAAAGTCATATTGCTCTATAGGTTGTTTTTTTCAAAAATTACAAAAATGTACATTTTTTGACATGTTTCTCACGTCGATAATATTTACATTATCGGCGATTTTTTCACATTATTATATTTACGAGTACATGTGCTTTAAATAATGTCAAGTAAAGTTTCTCGAAAACACAACCGCTTTCTGTGAAAACTAGCTCAAATTTCCGCATTTTCAGAAACGCTCAAGCGCCATTTTCTCATATTGGCTACAAATTTTTTCTTCAAACTTTTCGAACGGATAGTGCCAATTTCACTCTTTAATATGACGTAAAGTTTATTTTGAGTTATTTTTTTGTTTTTTTCAAAAATTACACATATGTAATTTTTTTAAAGGATCTCTCACATCTTTACACAACATTATTTTATTTGTGAGTGTAAGTGCTTGAAATAACTTCAAATAAAGTATTTTGAAAACTCAAAAATTTTCTCTGAAAATGAGCCTCAAATTTTCCGTTTTTAGTAGCGCTAAAGCGCAATTTTCTTTAAAACGGCACATACTTTTTAACAGAAAATCGCCATTTAGGGCTAAGTTTTTGTATTCTTTAATATTCTAAAATTAATATTTCCGTTCTACCAATAGGAAACCGAAAAAGTAAGAAAATGACAAAAAAATGTACTTTTGGCCGTGATAGATGATAGCTGGCAAGAAAGAGTATGTGGCAATTCCGAATAGCTAGCAAAAACCCAAGGAAATAGAAAACTAATCCGGGAAAGTCTGTGCCATTCTGTAGCACCATTAGTTTTAAAATAGAGAAATCTCATTACGTGGAAAAAGAATAAATTTGGAACCATTTTTTGAGAAAATTTTTAACATGTTGAAACTTTATTTAATGCATCACCAAAAAAAATAAAATATAGATTTCCAATTTAAGGGTCCGCGACATCAGTCAGATCGGTTGGGGAATATCAATTTTGGCGAAAATCCTGCTAACGGTTTAGTCTCTAGCGTTGTTCACAGACGGCCGACGGAAAGATATTTTGCCGTAAACCATTTGTGGTAATCTAATTTTTACTTTCCCGTATACGTAGGTATATACGTAGTATAGGAATGCTGCGGAAAATCGATTTTGAGATTTAAACGGAAATACACGTTTTGGGGTCTCCAGATAGCGAAAAAGTTGTTTTTTTTTCTTTTTTCAAAACGTCCGTCTGTCGTTTTGTCCCTCCGTCTGTCCGTCCGTCTGTGATCAACACTAGCCCCTAAACTATACGTGAGATTTCTTCCAAAATCGATATTCCTTAGTCAATCTGCTTTCACTCATGACACCCCTATTTCCAAAAACTTTCTTCAAAATTTGAGGGTACTTTACATGAAGTCCATGGGACATTTTCAAAATTTTCTCGAAAACGGCTTAAAATTTGTTCTTTAAATTTCTTGTAAGAATAGAGGTAAATACACTTATTGAGGTTATATAGGTCCGACTTTCACGGGTAACTCTGAATTTTTTAAAATGGCAAAAATTTGAATTTTCTTCGGCATCTTCATACAAGTACAATAAGTTATATTTATGAGTACATGTGCTTTAAATAATGTAATATAATGTTTCTCGAAAACTCAATCGTTTTCTCTGAAATCGAACTCCGCATTTTCAGAAACGTTCAATCGCCATTTTCTAATAAATTGCTAAAAAAAATTCTTCAAACTTTTTGAACGGTTAGCGCTAATTACACTCTTTAATATGACGTAAAATTCAATTTTTTGTGTTTTTTTTTCAAAAATTACACAAATATAATTTTTTTGAAAGATCTCTCTTGCCTTTAATATGCACATTACTAGCAATTTGTAAACACTGTTGTATTTGTGAGTGTAAGTGCTTCAAATAACTTCAAATGAAGTTTTTCGAAAACTCAAAACTTTTCTGTGAAAACTAGCTTCAAATTTTGCATTTTTAGTAGCGCTTAAACGCCATTTTCTTAAAACCGGCTCCAAATTTTTCAAAGAAAATATCCATTTTGGACGAGGTTTTAGTTTTCTTTAATATTCTAATATTAATATTTCCGATTAGGAAATAGGCAAAATTAATATTAGAATATTTTAGGAAACCTAAAAATTAAGGAAATGTCAAAACACATGTACTTTGGGCGGAGATAGATGGCAGTTGGCATGAGTATGACGCAATTTCGAATAGCTAGCTCAACCCAAGGAAATATAAAACTAATACGGGAAAGTCTGTTCCAGTCTGTAGCACCACCAGTTCCGTATCAAGGACCCACCATATGTGACTATACATCGGTTTATCTTTCTTGGCCCACGGGGGTGTGTCAATAATATGGAATATCTCACGGTATTTCGCGTCGTTCTCGGTTGTGCCGCTAGGAGTCGTGTGATCCCGACTGTATCAAGCAGTGCTGGCGATTATGCGACTCCTGGCGGCACAACGGAAAGAACGACGCGAAATACTGTGAGATATTCCATTTTATTGAAACATTCCCGTGCGCCAAGAAAGAAAAACCGAAGTATACACGACGTGTTAGAGGAAGTATCGGAACAAGATTTATCCAATTTTTAGTTATCAGGTCCGGACAGTAACAGTTTGTCAAAAAATCGCCGTTTTTTCCCGCTGCATTACAATACTTTCTCTATATTGCGTACTTTCTCTTGAAGCAGAATGCGAGAAAATAAAAGAAATGTGTGAAGGAGATACTATGATCTAAAATTATTTTAATTAAAACTCTTTCCGTCCCGCTCCGCCCTGCTCCTCCCGCAACTTTGAAAATTACAAAAGTCAGAAATATTGCGCGAAAGTATATGCTGTTCTACAGTCACTAGGATATTGTACAATGAAAATTTAGAAAATGTGACACAATGTCTTATTGACGCCGATAGATAGCATGTGTGGAGACGCTTCTGGCAAAAGTGAAAAGATAGTACGGTCTAAAGAGATACCGAAACTAAGTAGTACAAGAAGGTTGGTGTCATTCTGTAGAAGCACTAGTTTCTTCTGTAATAGCCACCAAATGGTTTAAAATAGTTGTGTATGTTCCTTCATCTCTTCTTACAGTAATTACGTACAATGCCATGGCAAGTGTACAAATGTTAAAATTGGAGTGAAACGCTTTTATATGTACCATCACAGAAAATAATATTATTACTTATCGTGTATCTTAAAATATCGTCTCTTCAGAATAAAATTATACTGTTTGCATTCTTTAGCCCAGAATCGAATAGTAAAATCCTTGTTCCTTGTGCAGTATGGGGGATAATTGTAATATCTGCTGTGGTGCGGGGTTACGGTGCACTGATTTTGTTTTGAAGCTTGTTTATAGCTCTAAATATCATTTGTTTTACTGGCGAAGCCATTAAAATGTCTTCGCTCGTTACTACTTGTCTATTTAATCTCTGTATATCATAGCCGGATGTTAATTACGTGTTAATTCTGCTCTCCATTTTATTGCAGACGCAAAATTTCATGCAGCAATTATTATCGGGTTTAGCAGCCTCTTCTAGCTCGACCTGTAAATAAGCATCCCACATGTTCAGTTTTGAGAATACTATCCCTTCAGGTAATGCTGCAAATCACGCCGCAAAATCAGTCGATGATAAGTGGTACCAATCCACTACAATCGATAGATTGAGAGTAAAACGAAATTCTCCGCAAATCCTGACTGATATAGTTATTGTATCAGTATCACTAATTATTAGTGTAACCAAATCTGACCGCAGTATTGGTTAAATCACTCCCATTTCTAAGGCAATTCAGATCAACTTCAGTCTTTTCTTTCATCATGAACTTAGGGATTGCGACAGGGCGTAACTTGGTACTGGTAACAAGTCCCAGGTCTGTCGAAAATAAAAAATAAATCCGCCTAGTAATATCGTGTAACGAAATGTGACAGACAGAAACGTGACGTTATGTTATGTTATCATAAACATCCCGACTCTAAAAGAAAATTTACAAGCAGCAGATAGTAGACAATTATAGTTTTGGGGCGCCCAATTGCCACCAATCCGACTCGTTCAGCAGATTGCAGGACGCTTCCGTATCGAGTACCATCAACACTGATGTCAAATCTATCACAAATGGGAGTTGAATGGAATCCGGTGGCGACTCTGATGAATGGAAAATAGAGTCGCTTCGCCCGTCAAGAGTTTCACTACTTCGGCAGACATCCACACAGTATCACTTCTTAACACATTTTGGCTAATATTTTTTTATGCCTGCAATTCGTTGCAATATGGTGCTTATCATCGCAGTGAATTCAAATCATCGTTCCGCGGCGCCACTCGCTGATTTGCTGGAATCGCGATCTGATCACACAGTTTGAATTGTCATTGATAGCTGCTAAGGCTGAAACAAAGAAAAGCTCTAGCCCACTACTTCTAACTGCAGTCCAACTTCTACGACTTTATCAAATGAAAGAAATTCCAGGTTCGGTTATCAGCTTACCTATGAGGTTTTCATTGGCATCTCTGCAATGAATTGGTCACGGTATGCCGTCGGTAAATGCAAATCAAAGTACTGATTAAGTTAGAGCAGATGGAGTTCTCTTGCCAATCACAAATGTAAAAAGATAGCACTGTTTCAACCACCGAATGACTCGTATTGGATCACGGATCATTTATGTACTGAACGAATAACAAAATAAACACGGTGATGTCAACCGACAGTGAAGGGAACTAGGAGCTGAAGAGATCGGATGAACGCATTGCTTGCAAGTATTTCTTTTTTCAATCTTAAAACCTAGACTTTGATATTTATTAAACATTTTTTCCGATATTTGGAGTTAGAAATGAATACAATAAGACATTTGCCAGCCTTTTATGTGTTATCGTCCTCTCAATGTTAACTTATTACAGAGAGAGGAGAAAGTAAGGATCAACACATTTCGAACACTTTCATGTAGCAAATCTCAAACCGGCATATGCAGGCCGTCTTCCCCGTCATACATTTAACATACGAATTCATATATAAGATGAAGTACTGTAAACTCTCATTAACACGAAATCCAAGTGACCGAAGTAATCGGAGTTCGTGTTAAAAAATTCGTTTTATCCGAGTATTATAAATGTTCGTTTTACCGTAATTTCTTGCCGGGACAGACGTTTTGTTCGGGTTACAGCGAAATTCCTGTTAAGCGAGTTTGTGCTAACGAAGTTTTACTGTACTTGTACTCGAGTATCCAGCCAAAGAAGAATCACAATTTTAAACTAAGTACTGTACACAACAGATTACTATTAAAGGCGTATTTGCATTGCAGTGTCAGAAATACATTAGTGGCTAAGAGAATTTATATAAAAAAAGATCGTTCCGTCTGGACGTGAATCAACAAGGAGAAAACCTGCGACCTTTCTCCGGCTGGCTGGACAAGCCTTCAACGGGCTAAGAATCGAGGTGCGAAATGTCAAGTCGCCAAGCCTTCGTGGCCATGCGAGTTCGCCGCCCGCCACCGGAGGAGCTCCGCGTCGTCCCCGCCCCCGCCCCCGCCAACGGTGCCTGTGCGCACGCGCGAGCGGTGGCTCCGGTGCGTGGGCGGCGAGGGCGCCTCAGTCGGGCGCGGGATGCTGTCCGGCGCGCAGGGCGGCGGCGCGGGCGGCGGCGCGGGCAGGAGGAGGCCCGAGTCCGACCCGGAGACGAGCGTACTGCAGCACCCTCAGGGCTGCGACACGAGCAGCGACGATGGCGGCGGCGAGGGGTTCGTCCTGCGCTGCCCGTCCAGCGCCTACGCGCCGTCCTCGGCGTCTTCCTCGGCGGTGTCGTCGGCGGCGAGGACGGCGTCGTCCGCGCCGCGCTCCGCCGCCGGCCGCGAGGACGCCGAGGACGCGCGCGCTTCGCGCAGTCCCCCGCCGCTGCCTCCGGAGGTGCTCCGGCTGCTGGAGGGCGTCGAGGACGCGCTGCTGGGGTCGCCCGCGCCCTCCTCCTCCTCCGCCTCCGCGCACTCGCCCTCGCCGTCGTCGTCCTCGCGCCTCGCGGACGCCCGCGCGGACTCCGCCCCGCCCTCCCCCATCCCCGCTTGCTCCTCCAGCGAAGGGGAGGAGCCGCGCGCGGCGGGCGACGCGGAGGGGAGCCCGGCGAGTAGGGGCTACGCGTCTGACGGAACGCCGGAGGTAGATGTTGAAGAGGAAGATGAATCGAAGGTAATCGGCTATGAAACACGCTTTAATAATTAATCATTAATATGTTCCCAATGCTACGCCAAAATTATTAATGCATTTGTTCCAATTTATTTAATTACATCGATTTTGAAAGATAAGAATTAGTACTCCATTTTCAAATAAATAGAATTTTGGTTACATATATGATTACGACAAAAATACGTATTTGATAAGAGATGTCCACCTTAAACAGGAGATTTTTCAGCGCGTGGTTCTTTCACAAGATATATTACATATTTAGTAAGGAAAACAGGATATTGATATTTTGATGGGAACGAGTTACTGCACTCTTTGACTTCACGAGAAATCTAGTGGTGCTAAAACAGAACGTACTTTCTTGCCCATATATTCACGCAAAAAGACGTGAAAAGTACTCAAAGTACTCAATTTTTTGAAAAATTGTACATGACCTTATTTCAAATTTATCTTTAAGGAACAGATTTTATTAAGAAAAAATATCCATCTTTAATATTTTCGTTGTAGGTCCGAAAAAAGTTTCAACTTTTGCAATTTTCGAAAAATCAGGGGCTCGAGGCTTGCACCATTCTCTTAAATGTCCTTCGCAGTATCCGACAAAAAATTATCAAAAAACGATGGAGCCAGTTTTTTGAAAATTTGGAAAATGTCCCATGGGCTTGAACCAAGAACCCCCCAAATTTAAAATATCAGTTTCAAATTCAATTGTGGAATATCAATTTTGGAGAAAATCGGATGGACGGTTTAGCCGCTAGCGTTGTTCATACTCGGACAGACGTTTTGCCGTCATTAGATTTTTCGGCATGAAGGCCCCACAAAACATGGATTCTGGTTACGCCGCTTGTTAGAGAACTTTGTTTTCTAAATTTAGCAACTGCATTTATCCACTTTTTGCTACCAGAGTCCTGTAATAAGTGTTTTCCTGCCTAAAATTTGCCGTTACTTCGCGCAGCATTACAAAACTCATTACTTTCAACTCCGTAGCGAGAAAGTGAAAACAAAATGAAAATAAAAATGCAATTAATGACTGTCCGTATTCATACTGTTATCCATTCAACTGAAGTGAAAAAATGTGAATATATTTACAGAATTTTTTGAGCCCATGGTAAGTTTGTTTGAGCTGAAGCATTCAAATATTGCCCAAACGTAAATGATTGAGAGATGACCTGAACTACAGAAATATCAATCTACACTAATAATGGTAACATAAAAATTACCATTTCTACTGATATATCGAAATCGTATTAATTCATTCTAAGAAAATAATAGTGTTGGCCTTCTATGTTCATATTTTCAGGCGCAGACTAAAATTCTAAAGCTCCTTTAGAACACCGGAAAATAGGTCTTTCATCTTTTTTGCCCGAATCAGAAAATGGAATCACTAATGGAATGAAGAAGTTGTTCGTTAAAGGCTGAAACACACCGCGTAGTTCCTCGAAACCCTTTTGTCTTTCAGGTGGATTAGGGAATGTGGACGGAATAGATCAAGGCATCCGCGGAAGGGGGTAATAGAAGGTTGATCGTAATGAAACGAATTCTTATTAGCATGCTTCTGTTAATTCTCTGGAAATTTCAAGTTTTGGCGTCTCGATTTATCACTGCCTCCTCGATGTATAAAGTTAATTTGAGGAATTCTGACCGCCAGATTTCAAGAGGCTTATAAACGTGATTGTTCGATGTGACTTTACTTTAAAAATGAAAAATGAAAAATGCTGTACATCAGGATACCCATTACAGTTTCTTGACTCACTGAGCAGATAACTATGTAAGTATTCTGAGGAAACGAGAGCCGGCAATGTCAATATCTCAGTTTTAAGATGTTTTGCAATACTTTAATAGTCATTTTTATGATTAATAATAATAATAGTATTTTATTATATGCGTCTGAAAATAGACTATTATGAGCACATTAGTTAATTATTCACAAGCGCTTTAATTGTATAATCACCGTCGAGCCACGTGTAATATACAATATTTTATCTTATCTGATTCCCTTTGCAACATTTGAGATTATTTTCTTCTACAAATAGGAGTAATATTGAATGATTTTATATTGATTTTGGCGGTTCATTGGAGGCCCTAGAAGGTATTTGACAATCGCTGTCTGTTGCGAGTAAATAGAAGATATTCCTGAAAGCATTAAAAGTGAAGCTGAGAAAGTTGTAAAAGATTTACCGCCCGGGAAATATAAAGATATACAAGGTGGACCATTTTAATCTATCGGGGTATATATCTCAAGAACTACACATCTGATCCAAAAAAATATTATTAGTTGCTTGTTTTGGCAGGGGACATCCAATGATACCAAACTCCACCTCTTACCCACACCCCCTGGATGTGGGGAAGGGGGAAGAAAAAAAATCTGAAATAGGAACCCCATTTTTCATTGCAGATTTGGATTTTCCAGAGAAAATTACACCTATTGACCTATAATTAAAATCATTTAGGCTCACAGATGGCGCTGTAATCGACAAAAATTAAATTGGTTGTACAATAAATGCGTGTCTTATATTTCTCTTGTGTTTTGCTGTTGATTTTTTTAATTCGTGCCGTATTATCGTTGATAAATTATGCTTTATTTTCAGTGTCTCGTTTCACTAACAAAATTATATCGAAAATACTGTACTTATGTTACATGTTGAGTTTTTGGCAACAGTCCATAAGATAGAAACCTGCCAAGACGGATATTTTTAAGGAACCGTCCGGTTCCGTCTTAGACATGTTTTACTGTAATAATAATAATAACAATATTATTATTATTATTATTATTATTATTATTATTATTATTATTTGGAACAGCCCACATTTTGCGCAAAGTATTGTCGAGTTCCTAGATCTGCTCCTTAGGTAGCTGGTTGCAACCTGGAGTAGATTTTATTTTCAGCCGACTCATAACATCTTAAGTCGTGGTATAGAGGAATAATAATAATAATAATAATAATAATAATAATAATAATAATAATAAGAGTCCGATATTGCAATCGGTTGTACATTCAGAAATATAATCGTATAACAAACGTACGCAAAAGTGCAAGAACGCAGCACAATATCACGGCAACAAGTAGACAATATTTTTCGAATGTGTATTCACTTGTGTCGTAAATGATGTAATAAAGGTGACCTGCACTGCAGTAAAAGCAATTGCGGCGCGTGGGCGCAGGGCGGGCGCGAGTACGCGCCGGCGTGGCAGGAGGCGGCGCCGGAGGAGGCGCTGGCGGCGCTGCGCGCGCGCGTCGACGCGCTGGCCGCGCAGCTGCTGCAGCTGCCGTCCGACGCCGCGTGGCGCCACTCGCAGCTGCGCCGCCTGCAGGACAAGCAGCGCCTGCGCGCCGCCGCCGCCGCCGTCGCCGGAGGGTACCGCACCTCGCCCACACGCACTCAATGCTCCACTCTCGCGCTACGCACTTGCCCTGTATCCACGGCCGGCGATTGGTGTTAAGTCACAGAGGCTAGGTGACCGGGGTGAGGCAACCCCCTCCCCCTCCATCGCTCAGGAAAATGTAAATGGAGGGAAAAATACTAAATAGTTCTTTTTTCAAATTGTCATGTTTATAAATGTACGATATCGTTTATCATTAAAGCATCATCAAATTGTTATGAAATTTATTTGTCATCACATTTACTTTAGCAGAGTTAATTTTTTACAATAAATACATTTTTATTGCATTTTTATAGAAACTCATTTAGCAATTTTTGCGAATCGATTTTGTCCCGTCATGCCACTATAAATGAGAAAAATCGCAGTTGTGTTGAGCCGATCTTGCAACTTAGTTGATCGCATATGTTTTGAGTCCACTTAATACCGAGGAACGTAGTTAATTTCTGGAATTTGACGTTTATGGAATACTTCTCTCAGCCCAAATTCCTAGTGGATATTATATCTACTCGGAATTTTTCGTGTGGATATAGCTACCTACCCTATCCACATTATTTGCCGGGCCTGCTTGCACCTCAAGCATTCTTTCGCTGCTCGCACCCGGTGGAAACCTCTCACTATGCGCCTCGTGCCTCCCACTTAAACCACCCAATCCATGCACTCCACGACCCTACGAGCCACACTGCAACCACACCAGCGGCACGCTTCAAAGCCCAATCACAAAGTTCGCGCAACGTTACTTTTGTGATAATTTGTGCATGACAGTTTGGGTAAACAACTTTGCGTGCGGTAAATATTTATTTCCTTAACCCTGACATTGGCGTGCACACTAGCAGTTTTCACGTGCTTCACTTCCATCCCGCATGTTTTAGGCTGGTGTAACTTGTCGCTTTACACAATCCACGTGTTAAGTAAGCTCTAAACATCAATATATGATTGTTTAATGAATTATTTCCCTAAATTTGCGATAAAAAGTAACATTATTATACGATTCGCACTTGTACCATAGTATATGATCCCGGATAAACGATTCGCACAAGTAATGCCATAACCAAAAATGAGCTGGATCTTTCGACAACCATTCGGCACCCATTTAGGAAAATTCCAAACCTGAAATAATCTCAACCTGAAGGGCAGTTCAAAGTGGCAGTCTGCCTCTTAATTCAGATACATCTACAAATGGGATTGTATTTATTGATCTTCCATTTAACTTCGATTACACTGATCTATAACATTGTAGTTACAAACAATATGAATGGTGTTCTTATCTAAGACTTGAACATTAAATTCGAATATGAAATCAGTTTTTGTCTATCAGGCTCAGTTTTCTTGTGACACGCTACTCCTTATCTAGAGAAATGCTTGATAAAGCTGCATATTGATTATTTTGCTGGAGTACATTAGCGACGATTTCTTCACATTATTATATTTATGAGTACATGTGCTATAAATAATGTCCTATAAAGTTTCTCGGAAACTCAACCGTTTTCTGTGAAAACTAGCTCAAAATTCCGCATTTTCAGAAACGCTCAAACGCCGTTTTCTCATAAATGGCTACAAATTTTTTCTTCAAGCTTTTAGAACGGATAGTGCTAAATGCACTCTTTAATATGACGTAAAATTAATTCTGAGGTATTTTTTTTTTCAAAAATTACACAAATGTAATTTCTTCAAAGATCTCTCACACCTTTAATATGCACATTACCAGAAATCTGTAAACACTATTGTATTTGTGAGTGTAAGTGCTTCAAATGACTTCAAGTGTTTCAAAAACTCAAATGTTTTCTGAAAAAGTGACAAAAAAGCTTCAAATTTCACATTTTTATAATAATGCTTGCACGCCATTTTCTTAAAAACCAAATTTTTCAAAGAAAATTGCCATTTAGGACGAGGTTTTACTGTTCTTCAATATTCTAAAATTAATATTTCCGTTCTACCATTAGGAAAACTAAAAATTAAGAAAATTAAAAAAAAAGAAAGTAGTTTGTGCGGCGACAGATGGCAGCTGGCACGAGTTTGTAGCAATTCCGAATAGCTAGTTCAGACCCAAGGAAATAGAGAATCAATACGGGAAAATCTGTGCCATTCTGTAGCACCACTAGTTGTTATTGTCAAGATTTTTTTGAGTCACAACTCGGCAAGCACAACTCAATCTTTCTTCCATTTCCAAATATAAATTAGGATTGTAAGAAATATTTCAAGAATACCATTATCGTTATCATGTGTTGCAGGGAGTTTGCAAAGTCAATGACTTTTAATAGCATTCCACCATCAAAGACTACCAAAAATTATTCACATAGACAAAATGTTCCGCATCTTCTACTAACGCTCTTAAATTAAATATTATTTTTATTTTCTTTTGATAAATATTTCAAGATATTCACAATATTCAATTCACATTAATATCAGATATAGTCAATTCAATTTAGTTTCAGAAAAGAAATCCATTCAGATAGAGCAAATGACAGTAACTTAAAACAAGAATTAGGAAAATGAAAGAAAAATGTTTGAATATTATTCTGGTCATTTAGCCTCAATGGTTCCAGAATGTTTTGATTTTTTACTACATTATTTTTTAATGGTTCGTAAATTGGACAGAGCTTTATAATGTGTTGTTATGTTTCCTGTTAATTTAGATTGCATATAATACATCTTTCTAATTCCGATAGTTTGTAGGTTATGTTTTTGAATTTGAGTTTTACAGTGTTTAAACCAACTAGCCTTATTTCTGCCATTACTTTGGCTTGTGCTATTGGTATTTTTGAGTACAAGTATAGCATAAGTATAGTATACATTTAGGGTATTCTGTATGTTTTATTAATTTGTAGATTGGACTGTAAGATGAGAATGCTACTCTATTTCTATCCTTCTGAAAAATATTATTTGTGTACAGTTTGCAAATATGTCAAATCGACGTCTCAGTCTCACTCGACTCTAGTAGATCATTAAAAAGTTTTCAGAAAAGTAAACCAATTATATTTTTGATTGTGAACATTTTTGGATGTATTACATATTTTGTTTAATAGTATGTAGCATCATTTTGGGAATCTATTTTCAGGTATTTGTATCAATTTAGTAAAATACAGCATTGCTCTCTTCAGAATTTGTGTACTCAATGGGGCCGAACCTGTCTCCATTCTTACCATGTATCCAGGAGTCCTAATAGTAGTTTTAAAAAGCCTGCTTGACGTTTGTCTGCTACATTGGGGGTGCCAGAGTCCCCAAATGGAAGAAGCGTACGGAAGACAGAGTTCACTGTTGAATTGAATAATTATAGACTAGATTGTCAATCTGCAAATTTACCATCAATTAGTAACTTCCAAAAGGATCCCATGGCAATCCTAGCTTTGGGCAGAAACTCGTCTGCAGCAGTGCTAAATAATCCTGAGCTGCATTGTGAATGTTATCCCTAAATGTGTATATGAATAAACTTGCTTTATAACGTGTTCTCTGTATTTAAGTTGTCTTTTTTTCTGTCTACCTCACTTGTTATAGATAAGCAGTTGTGTTTTCTTCTCGTTGGCGTTCAAATGGTTTATATTGCAAGACCTGGAGTGTTCATTTTATATTGCAAGTCGATGATGTTGTCTGAAAATATTATTATATCATCCGTGAAAATTAACATTTCAATTTTTTCGTCGATTTTTTCATGTCTGTTTTGCGTAAAGAACTTAGATACAGGATCGGACTTACGGAGTCGCCTTGCAAGACGCAAGACACCTTGCATCATAACTATTTCTTTCGTCATCTGATCATTAACAGACATTCTCATCCTAGCTTTGGTATAGTAATCTCTTAGGATTCTAATTATTGAGAACTAATTCTTGTCTCACATGTTTTTTTTTCCATAGAATGGTATGGACTACGGAATCGAATGCTCTTCGGAAGTCGATGAACGCAGCATAAAAGTTTCTCACATACAAGATAATTCCATTGGATCGTAACTTTTCAAAACTATATTAAGGATCATTTAAAAAGAAGGACACTCATCGTCTCAAGCCAAAAACTTCGCGCTAGACGCATTGCAGACTTAAACGTCACTAGTACAGTAGACAATTTCTCCATTCAAGTACCGATTGATTGACGATTTGTTTCCGGACGCGTCGACTGTTAACGACTGTTATCGACTGACGGACATTACTCCTGTAAAATCACTCTGGAGGTGGCAGTGTTTCACCACGTCGAACGTGACATCCTGGCTTGCTGGGATTTCTTTCTAAAGGAATCTCCCCAATGGTGCACCACCCCCATCCGGAGCGAGTTCTAAGCTCCTGACTGCTCTTTCTACATGTGTGGTAGTGCACTGCATTTGTGTGTGTGTGTAACGGAAGGAAAAGAGTCCGTGGCCCGTTTGTTAGGGTACTGCTCCGGCAATCGCCTGGTGTTGATCGAAGAAACCACCAAAAACAACCAATCAGAGCAGCCGACCGCTAGAATTTTCCTTCAGAGAGCTGCTGAAATCGGCCTCGCTGCACAGAGCTCGTGCCGAAAATCGACAACCGCTGCGACTCGAACACTAAGACCTCCGGGTCAGAGTCGCTGCAGCCACATCCTGTGCGAACTGTGCCGATAGGAGAGTCGACGCCAGCGTTATTAGAGGAGGATAGTTGAAGGAGCCTGTTCGCGCGCTCTGATGCAGAAGAGCCCCGTGCGCCCCATGTCGTGCGAGCGCCGCCGCGGAACGGCCGCGCTGCACGCAGGCCCGCCCCCACGTAAAGGGCAGGGGCGCTTTCAATAACGGCAGAAACGTATCCCACCCACATATCCCGTTCCAGTTCACTGGGTCACCAATCCACTATACTGCATGCTTTCCCAAGAATGGTGAACATTTTCTGAACTCTTTGGTTAAAAATAACGCTTAGTTAAGGATGGCTTCTCTGATTGATTCAATGTGAATTATTATTAATATACTATTTAATACATAATGCCGTTGTGGGTCAAATATGATTTCAGCTGTAAACATTGTTTCATTTTCTCATTTACACTGACTTTTTTTTAACATTTAGAACCTCTTCAAAACTTAAAATTGAACCTTTTTAACATTTAAATGATCATGAAACGCTGGGAACCGATACATTTCGTAAAGTTGACCGTTTTGCATTGTTATATGACAAGTCAGCGCTACGTAGGAAAATGAAATCATTTTTAAAGCTAATAAAATATTTGTTTGTGGTGTTTTAGTTAAATATTTATTGTCAGTGATCGGCATTTATTGTCTTACAAATGTTTTTAACAATATATTTACACCAATATCAAATACATGACTTTTCGAGGGTCTTTCAAACGGAGACATTTCATTAACAGCTTATAAATTTAACACTACGAATATACACAACAGAAATGTTAATATTATCTTTCATTTAAATGTGAAAGGAAAGAGCTTCTAGTAAGTATTAATAATATGATTTCAATTTATGGAGAATATATGAGATCTTTACTATGACGAATCTTAACTCTGGGAAAAGTATTTGAAGTTTTGCCAATATTAAATATTGTAGTAGAGGGGCAGGAGGATGAATATAATGTTAATAATAATAATTTTTATAAAGTGTTCACATTACATTTTTGTACGTAATCTACGTTCTACTTACTGGTATTATTTTATTTTATGAGAACATTTTAAATAAACACACGCATATTTTAAATATTTTAAAAGCTCTTTTTCGCTACTAATTAATTCAAATTCACTTATGGAGTCACTTCATATTCAGGTGCAATGAATTGAGCGTCAGTTAAAAAGAATCGTTACAAAATGCTCCTAGCTTTCGTGAAATAAAATTGATATGTGCACAAGAACAAAAACTGCAGATATATGTACTTCTGCAAATCATATGAAGTTGTGCAGACAGCCATATCTTTCCTTTCCTGGGAAAATTGGACAGATGTGAAATAATAATTGTAATACAAAATGGCAGTGACTCTCGTAATATTTGTAACGGTTTCTTATAGATAAAATAATTAGTGCAACTTCTATACAGTGATGTTAGCCATCTCTCGTTAAACTCTTTTCAATGCACTGATGCTACACGTGAAGTCAGCAAACGGTGTATATTTTCTAGCATATAAGATCCACCTAGAAAAGAAAACTGACCTTTTTGCTAAATCTATAGACAAAAGACAAATCTATAGACAAATCTTTAACAAAGCTATGCCTACTTGTGAAAATTAGCCCATTACAAGTCAACAGTGTTTTTCATTCAGAAAATTGCCTCCAACATGGCCTACGTAGAGGCGTGCCAATAGACACCTTTTTCTAAGTTCGGCCGTTAGCTGCCCAGGTTTGTTAATTCGAATAACAATGTTAAAACCGGGTATATTCTGTTTGATAATATAACTGTTAAGTTGGAAGGATAGCTGCTTAAATGTTTTGTTGTAAATTATTAGTAAATTGGCTCATAAGAGCAAATGAATGTAAATTGATTGTGTTTTAAGTTTCTTTTCAATTGTTGATGTAACAATTATTGGTGTTGAAAGATCAAAAGCGTATTGTAAACAACGACGTAGGCACATAGGTTGGAGCAAACGCTCATGGACTTGTGTCTACGCCACGGTCTGCCGCCGCTTGCGGCAGGGTGTACCCTTTGCATTAATAAATAAATACTTCTATTTATGCCCAGTCTGTCGTCGGGGTCGTCGATGCTCTCCGGGATGGCGCCTCCGTCGCGGGTGGCGTGGGAGCGCGCCAAGGCCGCGGCCGCCGCCGCCGCCTCCAGGCGCTCGCGCCCCTCCGACGCCACCGAGGACGACGACGACCTCGACGCCGATGCCGACGCCGACGCCGACGCCGACGCCCAGGCAGACGCCGACGTGGACGGCGTCGAATCCCTCGCTGTGCAGCCCAAGTCCCCGACGGACGGCTCAGGTGAGGGTAGGGAGGGAAAAAGCTCGCAAGTTTCACACTGTTGAAAATGAATGTACACAAAACCAAAATAGAATTCAGTACAGTAGATGGTGTTACAAATTTACAGGTTACAAATTTATTTATATATTTTACCAATTTGAAGAGATTTGGTCTTGGTTAAAAATATTGACAATTTTTTGACTTTAAAAATATTGACTGAAAAATATTGAAATTTTGTACAATGTTAGTATGTCGACAGTTCCACCTTTTTTACCCTTTCCAGGGCTTTTTATAAATTGTTTATTTGTTCGGTTTATCCTACGTTGTCAGTTAAGAGAAATTATACAATGGCAAATGATAAAGTAAGTCTTTTGATTATTCCCCGTGTCCGACTTAGCGACAGAAATTCATTATTTCGACCAATATTTTTCAAAAAAAATGTTACAACCTTCTGAGGCAAATAGGGGGACCAGTAAATCCGTTTCTGCCAATGAGTTTTCGGGGAGAAATTCTATAAAACGAAGTTACACTTGTGACATTATTGATTGCTAGGCGATCATGCAATCATAATAATCATAATGCTCATCCAGTCAAAGGTATTTTGAACGTCAGATTGATATTTTGGTTTTCGGTCACGTCAACTCTTTGGTCATTGGTCGCGTTAGTGTAGTGACTTTTTAAATACCTGGCGGTGGAGGTGTTCCTCTCCCGCTGGATGGTGATATGCGGCTCCAACCTGCACGTGGGCGTGCGGGAGGGATTCGCCTCCGGGTATTTCCCCCAGCAGGGCACCGCCCCAACCGGGAAAAGCTTACTCCCCCGACTTGTCAAGCCTTAGAAGTTTGTTCCATTTACTGTTATATATTGCAATATTACGGAGTTTTAGCGCCAGGCGTAAGGAGACTTCCTTAAACTCAATTGATCACGTGAGTGACGACTTTATACGGTCGGAATAAACAAGTTCAGAAGAGTTTTACCAAAAAGCGTCATTGCACTGTGCATTATGACAAAAGAAGCATTTCAAGCGTTGAACAAAGATGTTTCATAATATATCAAAGAATGTAGGGTAGTGGTGAAACATTTCAACCACTATGCGAGTCAAGCGTATAACTTATCTACATTGTGCACGGAGTTTTAGATTTTGCGGCCCTCCGCGAAGGGTATGCAGTCTGGAATTTTGAATCAGCTTTTCTTGAGAATGTAGGAAGAATCTTAAAATAGAGATCGTCATGAGTATACGACATAACCTAACCCGAAGATATGATTTCAACTTCTTTTTCTGGAATTTCTTTCCTGTCACCTCTCCAATATTCCCGTTAATTCTTGTCAGCGGTGTCGAGCTAATAGGGATAATTGTAAATTCTTCACATACGAGAATCAGTTTCTCAGAATTGGAAAAATGCAACCTTTCCCGTGTTTAGGCGGCCATTTTGCCGCTTGTAAGGTGACCGTAGAGACTCCTACAGACGTGCACTATTTATGAAGGTATAAGGTCGTACCTTAGGCCTAAGGTAATATGTTATGACTACAAGGTTCGTCACGTGACTATTAGTGTTTTCGATTTCCCCCCCTCCAGTCGCTCTGGAGGGGCGGGAATTTATTCAATAACGGGCATACATTTATGGTCCAGCCGATTAGGCTTTTGGAGTTCGGGAGGGCAGTATCTTAAAAAGACTAACTTAAAAACTAACTTATTATTAAGTTAAAAACTATTATAGGGCTGGCCTCTTTGGGCCTAGCCTAGACTACTAGTGCATAACGCCGCTACCTTACGCGTGGCGCTAAAGCCCTATTGTGTGCGCAATGCCTGCGTTGAGCGCAGCGTGGTGTGCGGCAGGCGCGGGAGCGTCCCCGACGCCTCCGCCGTCGCCCGGCGCGCGCTCGCCGGGGCCGTCGCCGCTGCGCACGGGGGGCGCGGGCGCGCGCGGGCGGCGGCCGGCGCCGGTGGAGGCGGCGTCGGGGGCGACGCGCGAGGCGCTGCGGGCCACCGAGGCCCTGGCGCGGCCCGCGCACGAGGTGGCGCGCGCCGCCCGCGCGCTGCTCCTGCAGGCGCAGCCGCCCGCCGCGCCCTTCGCCGCCGAGCGCGACGCGCGCCGCGTCTGCGCGCTGCTCTACGACGTCTTCCGATGTGCGTTGCCTTGCGCTATCTCACGCTCTCTAAAAAAGCTCCCTATTTTCTCTTTCTTTTCCTTTCCGCGTTCTTTCTGCTCTTTTGCATTACTCACCTCTCTATCACTGTTTTTCTCGTTCTGATTAGTTATCAGCTTCTCTCAGCCTACCCCTTCTTTTCCTTCTGCTCTCTCCCATTTTTGTTACTGGTTGCAACGATTCTTTCACTTAAAAATCGAATTATTTCTTTAATCTCTCTTTTCTCGCTCTTTAGTTTTCTTCTCATCTTCCTCTTCTTTCTTCCTATTGATTTCTTTCAAATTTTGGCATTTTCCCTTGACACTTCATATATATTTTATTAAATCTTCTTAAATAATTTTGGCACTCATCCATTTCCACGCTCTCACACTTTTTTCTCTCGCAAACCTCACGCCTTTCTCCTTTCGTTCTATTATTACTCACCGAATTACAGGTGAATATGTTTACATTTTATTTTAGTTTGTATACAGTTATTTTACTTACTTTAATCAAATTATTTTCATTTTGTTTCAGATAAGACTGTTTTAAATACTGTCCTATCCGAGACAGAATTTTTCAAAGAATATCCTGAGGTAAGAAATTGAATTTCTTTTGTTTTAAAAAACTGCATCTAATCGTTGTTAAAAATGTGAGCACGCTTTGTTAATTTTTTCTTTAAACTGTCTACTTTTCATCAAGCAAGTACTTAGAGGGATTTTCCAATTTTATGATCTGACAAGTTGTTTTCCAAGTCCGCAGTCACAGACTTCCATCCGCAATTGCAGACGTGGTTCCCTTAGACCTAGGGTACGTTCATGATTGGTCCGCCAAGTCCTAAATATCTGGCGTCAGAGAACATTTTTCGTTCCGCCACGTTCCGTGCAACAGTCAATACATCATTTCATTATTTTATATCCTACTTTCATTACATTCACATGTACTATGTGTGTTCCCAAGAGCGCAACCGAACGCCGTGTTTGAGAGCGAAAAACCTACCGGTTCAATTCATCTCATCACTGAGGAAAGCTGCCTGTGGCGTCGTGGTCAAACCGCCGTCGTTCCATGGGCACACATCCCAATCGATCCATGCGGGATTTGAGATGGACAAGGTGTATTTGCGGCAGGATTTCTCGGAATCCTTCCGCTTCTCCAGCCTCCCGTTCCCTCATTGATCTATCATCACTCAAAACATTTCACAATGAGATCCCGTAAGGAGGGCGTAATCGCTAGCCGTAATGCCACGTGCTCTGTCCCCTAAACGATGTCCAGATTGCAGGCCCGGCGCTAAGGCGCGTGTCTGGCGCGTGGGGCGTGCGCAGCTGGAGGGCCAGGCGGCGTGCGTGCGGCTGCTGCTGCTGGACGCTGTGGGGCGGCGCTTCGAGGCGCGGGCGGCAGGCGCGGCGGCGGCGCTGGCGGCGGGCGCGGGGCCGTGCGCGGCGGCGGCGGACGCGGCCGTGTGGGCGCGGCGCGTGCCGCTGGCGGCGGCCGTGGCGCGGGCGCGCGTGCGCTGCGGGGCGCTGCGCGCGGAGCAGATGCTGGCGCCGCGCCTGCGCGACGCGCGCCTCGAGGACGACCACGCGCGCCCGGCCAGCGGCTTCCTCAACCCCTTCGTGCTCAGGTCAGCTGCTCCTGTTGCCGCGAGTCTAATGGATATTTTATTACGGGAGATGGCGAAGTTCTTTCCCCGCGGGACGAGATCTGGCGCCGACCTGCTTGTCGGTTTGCGGTGTTTCTACAACCAGGTACCTCCCATCGCGGACCACTGCCTCAGCCGTGACAATCTTCAAGCTCCCGACTGGTCTCCCAACATGTGTGGTAGTATTGTACATATGTGTATATAAGTAAGGGGGGGAGATGGGACAAGGAAGAGGAAAATCACGAGCCGTTCGTGGCCCGTTTGTACTGATCAGGCATTCTCCTGGTATTGATCGAAGAAACCACAGAAAACGATCGATCAGAGCAGCCGGCCACTAGAACGCTCCTCCAGACTGAACTCGACCTTACTGGTAGCCAGTGTCGAAAATCCTACTGCCACCGGGATTCGATCTTTAGGACCCCTTAATCAAGCCGGAAAGGTGGCTCAGAGTATCAGCTAATGTCAGTGTAGTGCCTCTGATCGGAAGGTCGTAGGTTCGAGCCCCGGCGGTGGCAGGATTTTCGACATTACCTTGTCAGCTAAGTCGAATTCAGCCGCTGTCTGGAGGAGAATTCTAGTGGCCGGCTGCTCATATCGATAGTTTCCCATGGTTCCTTCGATCAGCACCAGGCGAATTCTGATCCACCCCAGCCAGTGTGCTTCCTTTTTTATTACCGCTGTTTCCTGAGCCACAGGTTCTCGGAATCGGATGAGAGTGGTACGTGTATAGTCCAAAATATGCCTAATGTCAGGAGTAGCCGGTTAATTCGCAAATTAGCCAAAAGATGTGGCATAAGCTGTATGAATGACAATTTATTGTTTTTTTGTTCCCTAACGCGTCTATCATCGTGGTCATTAGTTCCGGAAATGAAGTAAATGTTATATCACGGGAGGTGGCGAGGTTCATCTCCTGCTAGAACATGAAATATGGTACCAACCTACACGTCGACTTGCGGTGAATTCCTGCGTAGTTTGGAGTGATGGCAGTGGGGGTAGATTATGTGTAACTAGCGGCTGATATTATGACCAGTTAAGATTATGTAAATGATAAGATTGAGCGGGGCGATTTTCTTCTGAGGTTTTGCCGAATGAGAAAACTACAGGGCGATGATCGGATTACACGGCGATATGAATCTCGACTTGAAAGTTGCAACTAATGATGTTATAAACGCCGAAATCTAGAATATCAGCTTCCATTGACACACGGTAAAAATAGTAGCTGGGTGCATCAGGTGCACGCGCTGCCAGATTTAATCTTTATAGCATCAGATTACCAGCAAGTGAGTTTAGTCTACTTCTCCACGCGATATTTTTAACATTTCAATCTCCGACCCCTGGGTTGATGGGAGGAATATAAGATATCACCTGATCTGTAAGGAATAATAGCAGGTTTCTAAATCGAATTGATTATTAGAGTAGATTGACATTTTTACACTAACATTGCAAAAGGTGTTTAAGGGTAGCTAATGATGTATTAAGGATTTTTTAAACAAAAATGGCAATCCTGCCACTGCACCGATTTTGCGGTCGGTCATAGCGATGTAAAATATAGCCTGAAACATAAATTTTCATCGAGGGGCAAATATTGGTTTCCTGAATGCTCACTACATACATTTTATTATTATGCAAAAGAAGGCTAGCTTGTGGATATTGGATTTAATACAGTTTCCACTCCAAGAAATGAGACGGAGGCTCCATGCTTTATGGATAATATAATTTTATTGACTGAAGGATGGAATTTGTGAGAGAAGGAATAGCTTGCCTTAGGAGTCTGGATAAGAAATGCTGTACTTGTTGGGAGATAAATTGCTCCAACTGGAATAGCTACCGATTGGATAGGTGTATGGACTCTTCAAAACATCGTAATATTGAGGCATTTGGATTGGCAATGATGGCTGTACGAACGGGGGGAATATGGTTCTTGTGAAATCATGATGGGGATGGAAGAGGAAGGGTGAGGATATGTAACTCTTGAAGGGGTTAATAAACATAGAAGATAGGACGTCATTTGTCGTGAGACTTGTTGTCGTGAGATTTGTGGTGAGATGGGAGTGTTTTCCTATTTTTAGATAAATTTAACAGTCGCGAGTAGAGGACCGATGAGCCTGTCGAGTGATCATTTAGTATCAGTACTAGTACATTCGGGGGTGGCATGCGCCCTGCACACTTGCCGCAACGACGTGGGTTCCCGCAGCTCCTTTTTGTATCCTAACATCTGACAACCACGGCCACAACCAAGAGTTCTTTTAGTTCATGAATTGCCTTCTGTTGATTTCGTAAGAGTGACTGCAAGGCCAAGGCTTACGAGTGGAATATGTCAGTCTGATAATCTTTTACTGGTTATTAAGTTTACTGGTAACTTTTTTACTTGTCCTTGATGTATTTTTTCCTCACTACAGGATGTTGGTACATTTCGTAACACCACAAAAATTGTAGATTTTGTCGGGTCCCTGTAGGAATGATAGAATAACACTTTTGTTGACAAGTGCTTACAAAGTAAATAAAGTCTTCGTCTGAACTTGCTCTGATTTTAATACAAGGTCCTCTGATTCTAGTAAGAAAATTATAACGTTTAAGCAATTCCGTAATCTTTTGCAGAAATTCCGCGTGAACAGGTGGATCATGAATAATGATTTTAGGTGTCTTAATCGCTTGCGAGGAAGGAGAACTTTTATTTGAGACACCTTGTTCTGGGTCAGGGCCAGGAGCAAGTGAGAAAAATCTATTGCTGGTTGGAATGTTGAACATACATTTGCAATATTAGGCATGCTGCTGGCGCCCTGTTCACTAGAAGCTTGGTCTTGCAATCTGAGGCGCTTAAGGGAAGGAGAATACGCTGTAAATTATGAAGAGCTGGTTGAGAATATCCCAAGGGTGACGTGGGCAGCTGCGTGAAATTTGAGTTTCCAGGTTGGATCGCTGCTTGTAGTTGACTTTGCTGCTGCTGTAGGTGATGAATTAGATGCGGCTCCGCGTAATGAAAGTCGTTAAGTGCATGTAGAGCTGAAAACACCACTTCTGATAGTGGCGGAAATGATGCATTCGCCATTGCTGGATGGAACACGTAGGTTTTCAAAACTATATTACTCTTATAAAAAATCTTTGGTTGCACTGTGGCCCGATAGATCCCGTCGCCGGAGCGACAACATCTCAAGCTGATGTGTCTAGTGATCAAATACTATTAAATATATACTTCATTGCACTGATATATTTAAACAACTCACTCGCATGCTGAAGGACCGTGTCACGGCCTGCAAGGGCATATAACTGAGGTACCGCGGAGCGATAAGTAGCGGGAGAGGTGTGCACCGTTCGGTATCCAGGCTTGGAATCACGGGAAATTTGTGAAGTTTAATTTTCTATCTACTTTAAAAACTTTTGGAGCCTCCGTCCAAATTCGGTTAGATTTCTGTAGGATTTACAAAACTTTAAAACTACCATAATATCTTCTGAATAAGAATTATTCCCCATTTGCTTTTTTCTACCCATGCAATTGCTGTAGTTGTGCGTTGTCCGTGCAGGGACGACGACGCGGCCGACGTGCTGCTGGTGGAGGCGGGCCTGCTCCTCCAAGAAGCGCCCGCGGGCCTCTCGGAGGAAGCGGAGGTAGACCAGCGACCGGCGCCGTCGCCCGTCCCGCCCTCGCCCTCACCATCGCCCTCGCCGTCGCCCTCTGCGCGCAAAGGCTCTCGCGCGCAGCCGCTGCCCTGCGTGAGGGACCCCGCCTACCCGCGCTTCATCCTCTGCAAGAAGATGGCAAGGTGGGAGCAAAACGCTTTGCAGGCTCGCAAAGTACTCGCTTTGCACGCTCGCTTTGCACGCTCGCTTTACATGCTCGCTTTGCACGCTCACTTTCTACGCTCGCTTTGCACGCTTTCTTTACATGCTCGCTTTGCACGCTCGCTTTCTACGCTCGCTTTGCACGCTCGGGAAAATCACACGCTTGCAAAATTTGCACGCTTGCAAAAATCTCGGAACACATTTAGAGAACCTATTTTCTAGGGTTTTCTCTGATACTTTTTTATTGCACCCGAACAGTTGATAAACCACTTCACAGGTTTGAAATAGGATACAAACACTAAACGTCTGATACTTCAAATCATGATGGTTTCATACACGCGAAATCCCATTTCAGTGGCGGTGTCAGCGACAAGCTCCAAAAACGTCCGCAAGCGCAACACCAAGCGTAGACTCTAATGCAGGGCTGTTAAACGGAGCACGTGCGTGATCGAAGCGCGCTCGCACTCTGCTAGGGCACGCCACGGTATGTCCGCGCTCGGATTTCTCAGGGATGCACAGAAGGCAGTCATGGCGGGACGCAAGAAGACGTATAACCAGTTTCAGTCGGAATGGGCTCTTGGTTTCTTGTGCAGTGAGCGCGGAGGTGATGCGCTTTGTTTAATATGCAAGAAGTATTTAAGTATTAAAAAGCATTACTAAATCTCCCACAGAGACTACAAACATTTTCGTTAAGACGCGATCGGATGTTCATACAGTCCGGCGTGCCTGTTTCAGATACACCAGTGGCAGGAAGAACCCGTCAGCAACTGAGATCATTGAGTGAAAAGTATCACTGACCGGCACGCCGGGTTTCGTAATCTTTAACCTTAATTTCCGTGAAATGTTGGCAATTGCCGACGTGTAAAACTTCGACTACGGTCCTCGATAGCAATAAATGAAGCTTTTATTAATGACGGGAAAGTTGTATGGCGCAAAATGTGCATCAACTTCTGTTCTGCAAATATTTTTTAAACGTTTGCATTATTTTTAATTTGTTTAGGAAATTTTCGATAAATGGAATTTTGTATTAGGTAAATGTGTTTTAAAATTAGTGTATTTTAAATTTAATAATATATCTGATTTTACATACTTATTACATATTTTCACTGTTTTCATTACATATTTACGTACGTATTTTGACGTTTCATACTACATATTTTTCCTCTCTATTCATCGTTACTCTACAATTTTTCAAGTGCTTTTATTACGTGCATTTTGACACGAAAACTTGCACATTGTATTTTTTATGGTTATTTTTAATAAGAGTGTCAGTGTTTTCCTGAAATTATATGTAATACTTAATTTGATTTAGTATATATTTTGGTTTATATGTATTTTCATACAAATATTCGAGTTATTTCTAAGAAGCGTTAAAAGTTCTTCTATATTGCATTCTCTAACACTACGCAGAAATGTGCGTTAATGTTTCTTTGGTTTAATGATCAATGCTTGCATAACTGCAGTTTCTATTTACATGTCAATTTCCATTAAAAGTTCGTAAAAAGTAATAAATATAATAAATGTCTCTTTATCATATACCAACCCGTGCGTTTGATCCAACTCGCGTCATTCACCCGAAGTTTTATCACCCCTGCTTCTCGCCTGTAACACGAGTATCTCCTCTAAGCTGATATCGCCGCGTGCCCCAAACCTTTGCGAAGGCCATTGGCGTTTTCACTCGTCTGACGGCCCTGCTCTTGTGCATCTCTAAACCCCAGGACATGCGGATCACATTTTGAGAAATACTGTTCTATAGTGCGTCCAAGCATTTGATTGCAGTACAGAGCGTATGGAGAACAGCGTTGTCACTTCTCACCAACGCTTACACGCAACACTCACCGTGCTTGATACTCGGATTGACATGAAATTTTGCCAGCTTGTTCAGCACCTTTTAAAATTCATAAATATTGATTTTTGAAGAAATAATCATCGCAAGTAGTGGTTTTGCGACAGTTAGTATTCGGACCTTTCATGACCTGCTGCCTGTTGAGCCGCGGAAATCGCCGCGCCCCGCCGCTGTCGCCAGGGTCTCAGTTGCCTGGGAGGGCACGCAGGGTGTTAAAAACGGGTGTTTACATGACAGGTTCGGAAAGTCAAGAAGGTCGAACACATACCTGGAATAATCAAATGCAATTATTGCAAAGATATGAGCCTCTGAAAATGTTATCTCGATGTGGAACAAATAAATAAATACATTTCACTTTTGCTTAGAAACAAAATTTTCACAATAATGGGTTCTAATAAAAAATTTCAAAACATTGACATTAAGTGCACGGGTATGTAAGTTTATTTTTCACGTTTCTTAAAAATAGCATTGGTATACGACTTCGGTAAAATTATTAAGAATGCGTGTTATTGTGCTAAACTAAAAGAGACCAACGGATATGACCTTTGCCATCAGTCGTGAAAAAACGAACGCGCTAGAAAATCTGACATCGATTGATAAAAGGTTTTGGCACTGCCGGTGCAATTTTGCTCGTTGAAGGGAGCGCGGATGTCATGAAAGGTCTTGATGCAAAACGTCTCTAATTTACTATTTCTAATTCTCCCTAACACTTCAAAATTTTAATAGTAAGTAGGTTTTGCTTGGTGTTCTACCAGCTGGCGAAATGTTGGAAATGTTTGCTGCACTCGTTTCCAATACCGGATGTCCCACGAAAGGGGAGCTGTCTTCCCACGGACGATAGACGTTGACAACTCAGGGTTTCGCCAGTCTGTTAGTGTGAAAGTCACAGAGGGGTCATTCCATGCAAAATTTCAGGTTTTCTGACAGTGAGTCTCAGATTTTTTTCATATTTTATTACATTAATCTACTAATGATGAACAGTTAAAAGAGAATTTATGGAATTAATATCTTTAGCAGTTTAGCAACAATTACGGGTTACACATGGACGATGACACAATACACTCAATAATGAAAATAATTATGACGATCATAAAATGAATAAAACTTTAAAAACGGGCACACTACTTTGAAGATAAATGATCATATTTTAAGCAGTTGATATTACATTAAGGATTGAGGTATTTGTTTATAATAAAAATGCTAATAAATTAAACAAATACATTTTTCTTCAAAAGTAATATTTTCTTTTCTTTCATATTGAAACAATCATCAATTTTAAAATGTCCTGCCCTTGCACACACACTGCTTATATAAAAATTATTGGGCGATTGTTTCGACGTAACCCGTTCCGAATTTATGTTAACTATGGGCGCCAGGAAAAGGTTACGTTGATTATTATTGAAATTAACGCTTCAACTGCTATCTAAAATAAAATAAATATCCTGCTAGCTGGGCCGATGGGTTTCGTAAGAAATAATATCTATTACCTACTGATAGCCGATTATTCGATCTGCCATCTATACAGAGTGGCGAGGAATCTGAAAAATTATGTTTAGCTACTTATTAACTGGAATTGGCCAAATGAAAATCATCTTTTCTATTTCAAAAGAAACTTAACAGTTCATTCAATTTGCCAGGCAAAAATTATTACTTAAAAAATAATAATAATACAGAATGTTCTTTTGGTCATGACCTTTCTGAACCTCGTACTGCAGTACCCGTCTGCGCGCGCGCTTGTTCGATGACGCCCGCAGAACCAGTTTCTCTTCATCCGGTGACGAGAATGACAAGTCCAACTACCAGCTTCTTTTCTTCTGCTCTTCACAACTGCCGTCGAGTCACCAACCCTCACCGCCTCAAATATCTGACCGTTCTAATTCAATTTACTGCGAACGTTCCCAGTTCTTCCCGACTACGTGACGCAAAATATTAAAGTTCAATAAACCATTGCTTATTAACAAATATTCCGAGTCCTGTAGCAAACGAATTCATATGAGTTCAAAGTTTAAGTTCCATTCGTCGCACTCAAGAATTCTCAGTCTTACAAGTTCTAATTTCCACACATCACAAAAATTCAGAGTCCGAGAACTATTCACTCTAAAGAGAAATTTACAAGTTCCAATCTCATAACATTAATTATCCGCGAGCGACCCGCACAGCACCACGGCATATGTACGAATGTAAAAAAATCTTTCTCTTCAGCTCTTCAAAACTCGACCTATCTCCTCTACTGTTTTTTACCAGCAAAAAAAACGATGCATTTCCGTCATGAAGAGACTGTCACTCTCCCCTTGGCCAATCCCTCAATTGATTACCAAATCGACTAGCTACGCCCTAGACTGACATTGCTCTTTCAACCAATCTCTTCACCGCTTACACTATCAGGTAGCCGCACCCCTCAGGTTCAAGGCCCGAATGAAGTTTATGGACCTTCACAACCACTCGACTGCCGTTGCTAGGGCGCCATATTCCTATTTGTTTCCCCTTGTAATTTACTCCATTTACGACAGATATTAGTGCATAAAAATATGTGACATGTTGGTATGTCACAATATTTTACACACTGCAAGAAGAACCAATAAATAACCATTCTGCAAACTGTCGCGATGGAATCTTAAAAAATGCGTAAGTTATTAAATAAAAAGTACACGCGCATTTTGCTCTTAAGGTTGAAAGTCGCGTGCCCTTGCCCAGCGAGGGGTGAGGCAAGGTCGTACGCAGGCACCGCCAAGTTCATTCCCTAGGGATATCCATTGATGCCTTCGAAGGGATCCTGACACCAGTTTACAGGCTTAGTTTTCGCGTGTTACTGTTCAATGATACATCGTGAAAGAAATCGCCAAAGATTGTGAATACGTTTAACAGGCTTTGGTGCTGCAATCCATTCGGACTTGAGAAGCACAAAAGTCGGGTGGGTAAGAGAAAGATAACAGAGGCGATGCGGAAGAAAATATCAAATTTAGTGGTAGGAGAAGCAATATGCGTTCTGTGTCATCACAAAATATCCAAAATGCCCAATGCAGATCTTAGTGACTCAACTGAAACAGACAGTGAAGTGATAACGTCAAGTGAAGAGGAGTACGTAGCACCAGAAGTTGCAGAGGAAGCCACTATCAGTAATGAAAACATTTTGAATCCTCTGGGTCAATCATCATTGTCATTGTGAAAACAAACCCGAGAGAAATCGTAGGCAAGGAGAAAAGTGAGTGCCGTAAATAAAACATTTTCTGAATTATTTCATGTGAGTACAGAAAGCAATGAAGGAGAAGAAACGTTGACACAATTCAAAGAAAAATTTTCAAATGTGAAAACAGCTAATGAGAAATATATGATTTTAACGTGTTTACCAAAAAGTTGGAGTAAACAAAAAAGAATGGTCGAATTTGGCGTATCTCTTCATGTAGCTCGTACGACAAAATTAACACCTCGAGAAGTAGTGTTGCGAAATCCACCATCGCGCCGCGGAGGAAAAAAGTAACGCCGAGTGCTGACGAAGAGGGCTCTAGCAGCTGAGATGAGTTCGTTCACGGAGCGTCGGTAAGATACTTTTATTCACAACTTTAAAACCATTCAAGATTCCATGATGAAATTTACGGAGTAGCTTGAAAGTAGTTTCAGCAATTTTTCTTCCAAAATTCAAGAATTTAAAAATATCACATTTCCATTTATTGCATTTTTTAGAATTTGTTTACTTCCTAATTGTTAAAGACTCACTGTAAAAAAAATATCTTTAGCGTCAAATCATCCTTTACATTTCTTCTACAAATAGTGTCACTTTCATATTTTTTGCTTGTTTGCATATCATCGGAAAAAAATCATAACGGAATGTCTACAGACTGCTAACCTAATATTTCAAGTGCCCATTGTTGCTAAACAATGGCTGATGAGACAAAAATATTGTACCTGGTTTTCATGCAGGTATCATGATAAGTAAGATGGCAAAATATTTTTAAATTCTGAGATGTAGTGTTAGATTTCCTACTTTTTTGCATGGACTGACCCAGAGGACAAAGTTATTTTTCCTACTTTTTTATTCATAAGCAAGACGGGATTTCGGCAGGGGATCTAACCCTTTCTTCAGTTACGTACCACTTACAAGCCTGGAGCAAATTAAAATACCACTTGAACGAAAATAATTTCAAAGCATGTTTAATAGATGGCTTAATATTAGAAATTAAATATTTTTGATAAAAAAGATGTATTACTATTATTAAAATTATTATTTAAAAAAACAGGCCTTTAAATGAGAGTTAAAACTGAAATATCAATAGCAAAACAAGTCCAAATACAGTTGGAACAGATTGTTTATTCATCACATACTGACGAGGCTTGAATTGTTTTGCACGAATGATATCTATATCAAGGTCAATATTGCTAATTTTCAGTCTCAAGTCATTTTATACGTCCAATTTTTCCACTTTTGTATGTAAAATAAAGGGAAAATGCCCATTCACAAAGGTGAGATGACATGGATTTTCTTAGATACTGCAAGGTTTTGTGCGGACAATGCATAATATTCTTTTCGAACACTCAGCAATAATTCATCTCATATTTGCATTTCAAAGCACATTTTACGACAACTGCTAGTGGAATGTCTTTGGCATTAACATTATTAACTGTAAAATTTCTCATTCATTTTTAAATATGTTTAAATGTATTTCACTGTTTTTAATAAGTGAAATTCAAAAATAAATACTCTATTTTTCCTTTCACATCGCCTGTTGAGAATCGCTGAGAAGTATTCAAGATCATTGAACGACATGAGATGTTTGTTCGGAGCGCACGAAATATTATTTTTATTACCGTCTAACTCAAGAACCATGATTCATACAGAAATGTGATTGGTCTCATATCAAAATTTGGACTTCCCTTCTCATTTCATTCGCTCGGTGTTTGTGCTTTCCTGCAATAAAAAAAAAGTTTCTCGCATAGTGAAAATTTAAGGACGTCAAAATGTTGAAGTAAGCATTTGGCTATAATTGATAATTAATTTCATGGAAATTAAACCATGAAACTAAATTACAAAATAACCACCACATTCATAAGAGTTCTGGGAATAATTGGTAAAAAACTCAATTGTCTAAGATCAACAAAACTGAAGCTATCGTTGAATGAATTTAAAGTATTTGAAGAGTGTTAAGTATTTGTAGTATGTGAAGAGTGTTAAGTATTTGCGCGTGAAACAGGATGGACGAGCCGAAAAACCCGGAGCCTCGTGAATCGGCAACACAACTTGCGGTAGAAAGAGAGAGTCTTATGTAAAATTGCATTGGATAGAAAGAGAGGGCCATACTCCATAAGGTGCCGTACTGCAATCAAATGTTTGGATGCACAATAGAGAAGGTTGTTCCAACTCTTCGCTCGTGCGCGGATAGTTGAGTTGGAACACCTGTTCTAGTTTTCTCTGTTATTTCAGAGTAGCTGATGGGACCCCTTCTTCAAGGCTTCTTAAGGGAGAAATAAGTATATATAGAGTGTTAAATGCGATTCGTTGACTGCAGAGTTCACAGTATTGGGCTAGGGCTTCTCCTTCTTAGGGCCGGTTCCACCACCTTCGATTAGTGTTTAACCTCGTTTATCTTGGAGTTAATCGCGTTTAAGGTTCTTCGCGAGTTTCACCACGTATATTAAACGCGTTTACCGGAAGTTAAACTCACGAGGAGTTAAACGCCCAAGATCGGCCGTTTAAGCGAAGGTAATCGCGTTTATCTGCTATCCATTCTCGTTTCCACGGTGTTTGAGGTTATTTACACGCAGTATTATGTAGTATGATAGCAGCAGGTTCATGCTTCTAGATATATAGAATATAGTTTTGTTTATTATTTGTTTGTCTACATTCCTGGAAGTGTATTTCCATCATATACGTAGACAAAATCAACAAGTAATGTTGACTGAATGCGAATGTTGTTGAATGCAAAAAAAATATCAATTTTATTTACACATGTACATTATAAACAATTTCACAAAAATGACAGAGTTTGAAAGAAAACTATTATAAACGGATTATACCTTACACACAACAACAAATATTGAAGCTAAATACACGTGCTGATTGATAACCAGAAGTAATTTGTGGTTCTTCTATGATGGTACCTCAACGCCATACCATGCCTGCAATTAGATGTGTTTAAAAGAAAAGGAAATTGGCCAAGCAGGTACTACTTGAAACAAAATATACTTCTGGTAACAGTCTATTCCAGAGATGAAAATACAATGCTCAGTTCTGATTAAAAAAAAAAATTGCAAAGAATGTTCGGCAACTCATTGCTTGTAACACTCATAAATATTTTTGTTACTGTGTTCATCTAGACATACATCAGAGCAGTAGATAGAAAAAGCATAATTCCAAATCCAAAATAATTAAAAATAAACAAAGAAAACAATTCATGAATACTCAATATATCAATTCATGAATTCAATCAATCAATTCATGAATACTCAATATAAATCATGTGAAGCTTACCTAAAATATTCATTATTAAAAACTTTCAATTCAAAATAAGTCAAATCAAATTGTTACGGTATTTAAAAATTGAAGTGCCAAGACCATGGTATCATAAACAATGTTCTGTTTTATTATACACAGAATAAATAAGAAACCTGCAGGACTGTATAAAGGATAAATAGATTTACTATAATTTATAACAAAGAAAAAGCAATTGTATACATGATGGCAAAGAAATATTATTTATAACAAATCAATTTTTAAAATTTAGCCAATACAGAAATTATGTAGGAGTGAATCGTAAAAAGTTGATAAAAACATTGGACTCAACAATTATTAGTTTTTATGTACGTTTCAAGAACTATCCTAGAAAATTGTCTTTTAAGATAATATTCTAGGACTGAGCCTGAAAATACTTTTTGCAACGAGAGCAATTTAAAGACATATTGAATTTAAATTTAATAACAAAATTTATAGTCAAAAGAAGGGTACACCTATTGGTGGTCAATAAAAGTGCTCATTTTGCAGAGTTTGTTATAAGAAAATGTGATCAACAAGTCCAGAAAAATATAAAATATGAATTATATCTCAGATATGTTGACGATACTTGGTTTATTCTACCTGAGAATTCTATACTGTATTACAATAAAAAATATCTACTAATAAATTAATGTCATGGTCAAAATAGGCAATAAAGTTTCCTAAGAATTCCTGGTTTTGAAGGGCCTTTGACAGGGATGTACTGTGGCACCGACACTTTTTAAGATCTATTTAGAGGAAGCCATAGGAGAGTGGAAGAGGAAATGTAGTGGTATGGGCATTCCAGTCGGTTTTTTTTACAGATAATTTTATAGACAGTTCATGAGAGACAATAGGAATGTTTCACTTGTTGGAAATGAAAATAGGAAAATATTACTTTTGGTTTAAATAATAATATATTTACAGTAGTAAAATCAATACACAATGTGTAGATATTTTTTATCAGTGTAACAAGAAATGAGGTGGCTAACATTGCAAGTAGTAACTATAATCATAACTTCAATATTAATTTTTTTATTAACCTTATCTAAGCATTGTTTAATCTTTCATTGTAATTTGAGTTTTCACCTACATAATTGTATTTGTTACCAGAAATATGTTTTCTTTTATAAAGTACAAGCTTGGCCAGCTTCCTTTTCTTTTCAACACTCAAGAAATCACAAATATGGTAAGGTGTGAAGTGAGAAGTGATGCCATATCAATGGGCCATAGACTACATTTGCTTACCAATCAACATGTGTATTCTCCATTGTATGTTGTTGTGTGTAAAGTATTCTCAATTTATTTTCTAAATTCTGAGTCACTTGAAATGCATAGTATGTATAAGTAAAATTGTGTTTATGTATGGTTTTAATAACACAAGGCTTTTTGATCTTAGGAATGTGCTATATCCCTCAAATAAGTTTTTGAAAACATTGGGAAACAAATAATTCAAACTTTACAAAGACCTATGAAGAAGTTGCTTCCATTATTACATTTATGGTCATAAGAACTTTTTCAACTCATTATTTCTCTGTTGGGAGAAAAGTTGATTTGAGAAGAAGCTTGAATTTCAGTTGTTATTTTTTATTCAAAATAATATTTTTTTTACAGATAATTTTATAGACAGTTCATGAAAGACAATAGGAATGTTTCACTTGTTGGAAATGAAAATAGGAAAATATTACTTTTGGTTTAAATAATAATATTCATATATTTAAGGAATATTTATATTACACTGGTTTACAAAAATAAACTTTTTTCTTTCACAAGAATGAAAATAACAGATTCTATAAGTATTTTTCATACTGAATTGAAATATGATTTCAGTTTTTTCCCATCAGGCACAAGTTTTGTGTGATATGCATTTTAACATTTTATAATTTCAATAACATCAGTAATTAGCTATCCAACTGTAAATGGTAAACTACTCGTCCTGACATATTCTTACTTCTCATTCTTTAGCTAGAAAGTGGTAATGATGATTTTCGGGCGTATATTGTACCTGGAACATCTCTCTTCTTGGTCTAACAGTAGTCCAGCCAACATATTACAACCAGTTTTGTTTTAGTACCTGTTTTCCATTGTAGAAATTTATTGATGAAAATGATCTTAAAGCTCATCGCTGACAACCCCAAGATTTTCCAGCAGGAAGACGTAAGCCAGAGTCTAAGAAGTGAATTTTCAAAGACTTATTTCATCCCATAGCTTTATAAGAATGCAGATCAGCTACTACATCCGATGATTTTCTGATTTATAGTTTCCAAAGAAATTGCAATATACATTTTTGAAAGACTGTCAGACTGCTTTTTCCAGTGGATGTAACAGTTCTTCAAAAATATTCATCAGCTATTAATGACCGCATTTGTGGTCCTAAACAATTCAATTTAGCATCACTTTAGGGAATTTTGATTCAAGTACAAGAATCCATCAGAAAGTTTATCCATAGCTTTTACAAAATTTTTCTTTCCTCCTAATTTAATATGCAATGGAGGTAAATATATTTTCAGGATTGAATAAATGGACTAGACATTTCTCATGTCAGGGATATGTGATTCCTTTAATTTTTGTTAAACAAAAATAATAACCACTTAGATGTTCCCTCGATTTCCTCCAAATCATAGTAATTGCAAATGGCATATGATGTGTACCATTTTTTCTATCAAGACAGCAGTCTTAACACATAAAACATACATACTCTTTTTAAAATTACCAACTTGACAGCCAAGTAATGTTGATAACACTTTTTCCCAAGTAGTGTTAAATTTTGCCTCAGTCTTTCATGTGAGATCACTACAAATACACCTGAAAGTATCTGCATGATTTATACACATTCTTGGCATGATGAAAATACAGAACACTAACTCATAGCTTACACAGTACAGTGTTTAGAAGTGCACTGTGTAAGCTTTGTGTTAGTGTTCTGTATTTTCATTATGCCAAGAATGTGTCAACACATCACAATGCCAGTAACTGGTCTGATCATGTCAAAACATGAATGAACCCACACAGTACTGCCTGTTGGTGTTTCAGTAGGATATTACACATATTTTCCTTAAAAAAAAGCTTGAATAAAATCGCTGCTTATAAGGTAAAGGTCCCTACGACAGGTCAAGGAGAATGTTAAAATCATATTTTAAAAAGTAGCTGTCACAAAAAAAAATATCTGATGGAAAAATTATATATATACATATCTGAATTCACTATGAAAAAAATCACTAGAATCACTAATCAGATTTATTGTGAAGAAAACGTTGACGACCAGTGTTATCACACGTATAGTTTTTCTTTAAAACAGTACAAATATAATTTAACAAAAAAAATCATTACATTACAACATTTTATTTCTGCAAGTTAGCAGCTGAGAGAACCAAGAAGATTAAAATATATCGTTTCTAATAAGAAATCTGTATGGACTTCGTGATTTCTAACCTCTATGCTCAGAATATTATACAATTTTGTACTTGCAAAGAGTATACAACAGAAAATTTTAGGCCCATAATGCTCCGCGACTAGTACCAACCTCTCATTTTCAGCACGAAAACTCGATTAACTTAATCAAGATTATATATTCCATGGTGAAACAGATCCAAATGTAAACGCGATTATATTGCGAGTTTAATTTTAATCGCGATTACTTAAACACGATTAGCGAGATACTTAAACGAGTTTGGTGAAATCGGCCCTTAATCTTCTTTTTTGCATTTCTTCCAAATTTCTGTTTCTAGTTCGTCTTCTTTCTTCCTTATTCCGTCTTTTAATTTCCTGTTCTTTCCTTTCTTTCTCCCCCTTCTTTCTCTCGTCAGTGTACTAGCATTTTTTTTCGAACATGGTACTTTGGATCACGCAGACATGCTAGGCATTCAATTTATCAAGGGGGATCAGCATTACACTGGATCCCATTTCTACTCCCCAGGGTTGTTAGCCCTGGAGTTATGGAAGATGAATGATGATGACAATGAGGGGTGAAAGGACGGCACACACACACAGATACACACATGCATGTGTGTGTATGTGTATATATGTGTGCGTGCGTGTGTGTGTGTGTGTGTGTGTGTGTGTGCCTATATACACAAACACAGCGTGTCCCACCAACTATGGACCACCCCCATAACTTCTAAACGGTTCAGGATATCGAAATGCAGTTTTCGATTAACAATGCGGAATGATGGGGCAAGTAACATTCCGTAGAAAAATTGTCTATGACATTTTTAGTTTTTGAGAAATTTAATAATCTTTAATTTTTTAAATGGAACTATATATTTTTTCAGCAGCAATGTATAGATCTTGAAAAGAGGAATAAAATGATATGTCATATGTAAGTATTTTAATTAAAAATTAAATTTACCAACAAAGAGACGGTGGTTGGATTCTTATGAAGTTTGAAAATGATATTTATTATTAAAGAAGACAAGTTGCATGCAGATAAATCAGCGGGAAAAATCTCTTATTCTGATTGTTGAAATTAGTGTTTCTTAATGTCAGCTTTGTGACAAGACCCTGGACTGCTTTAGTTAGGCCTCTTATCCCTCATTGCCACCCCTCTCAGTCTCCTCTCTCCACGCAAGTCTTTACGCCGTGAAGGTCACTTTTCCCGAAGGCGAGAGTTGCAAGGGCTGCTTCACGAAATATTGTCCGTTTAATTCAAAATCACATATCAGAAAATCTAATTTTATACTCAAATTTCTATCAAAATACTAGCATATGATACCTCATTTTATTCCTCTTTTCATGATCTATACATTACTGCTGAAAAAATATATAGTTCCATTTAAAAAATCAAAGATGATTAAATTTTTCGGAAACTAAAAATGTTACAGACAATTTCTCTATGGCATGTTACTTGCCCCATGATTCCGCATTGTTAATCGAAAACTGCATTTCCATATCCCGAACCCTTTAGAAGTTATGGGGGTGGTCCATAGTTGGTGGGACACCTGTATATATAGACATACACAAATACACATATGCCCGAGGCGGGACTCGAACCCGCGAACCTGCGGTCCGAGATCGTGACGACACTACTAGCTTAGCGATCTCAGCCACGGGGCCGGCGTAGTAGCTGATATTAATGCGGCATCCGATTGCAATAGTCACTGGAACTGGCAGCATATAACATATTAATGTCAAGTGGGTTGCGTCAATTAGGCGATTCAAAGTGCTAATCTTTTATTATACTGATTAGATGGCGGGGTACTGCAATGCTGGGTTTTCATGTACGAAAAATACATTATTAGTGAAGTGAATGCGTTGAACACAGTATTATGCTAAGTCAAATGTCAAAAGCTTTTTTTTTCTTGACCTTGCAGTTGTCCTTTCTCTTCATTTTTTTCTCCTATTTCTTCTTGTCCTTCTCCTTTTTTTTCTTCATTATATTTCTTCTTCTCTCTTCTTCTTGCTTCTGCTCCTCTTCCTCCCTCCATGCCCACACCCCTTCCCTTCTCCTCCTCCTCCTCCTTTTTCTCATTTTCGTCCTCCTGTGTCATATCTAATGCGCGTGACATGAATTGCTGCACTACGAAAGCGCGAAACGCTGAAATGTCTCCGTTAGCCTAATAAAGCAATTGACACGCCACAGAGATTCTCTTTGCTCAATTACTCACTTAATAATAGTTCCATATCGTAATGGTTTCTTCTGTTGTAGCGGCAGCGCTGAGAAGGCGGGCGAGGGCGCGGCGGCGTCGGTGTGGGCGGTGGCGGGGAGCGCGGCGGTGCGGCGCGGGGCGCTGGTGCTGGTGGAGCGGGCGCGCTGCCGCGGCGCCGCCGCCCTGGCGCACGCGCTGCACGCGCTCAAGCTGTCGGGCGGCGTGGCGCAGACCCACGCGCTGTGCCCGCGCGCCCTCGCCTACCTCGCCGCGCTGCTCGCGGACAACCCCCGCGCCGGCGCCATCGTGGCCTTCGGCGCCGGCACCTGGTGAGTCACTGGCCGGGCGGGCCTCGCGTCAGGGCTTAGGAGCAGGCGAGAGGGGCGCTGTTTCGATCGCTGGAAAGGAGGGATATGGAAAGAAAGGATTTCCGACGACCGGGTACATTCTAGTGCAAGAGGAATGGTACGCGAGCCATTGAAGAGTACGATGGTGGGCAAGTTGGCCACAAATCGTGCATTTGAGTAGTTCTGGTAATTAACAGGTGAGTCACGTAACATCAGCACCTCCTGTAACTTTTGAATGGTTGAAATTATTGCAATGCAATTTTCACGTGTATTCATTTCTATTTTATCACTTTTATTTTACAAGATATTTGAGGTAACTTCCTTTTTTTCAGTTTATCATGACGAGCATACAAAGACGAACCCAATGATATATATTTTGTCATATGTTCGATAAGCATTTTTAAAGAAATTTTGAATTTTTTGCGACTAGTGTTTAACAGACATTTTGGATTTAACTTTCCGCCACATAAAGTCACGCAGCGCTCGCCGAATATTTGTTACCGGTTGAGAGTCCGCGGTTGCTAGGGGACTGCTATGGTGCAGGGCGGGTAAATAAAAACAATTTGATACGACGACGTGAAGAAGGGGAACCAGTGGTCGACGCGTGATATATGCCGTTTGTCAATAAGAATGATAACTTTCGATACTTATGGTGACGCGAATACCAGAACACTTTGTTAATTCGGAGAAGGGAAGAAACCAAGGAAAGTACTAGAATTCTTAGTATAGCATTGTTAATTTTTTTGTTCGATCGTACACAGTTCGCGAGTAGGCGCCTATCAGGGACGCAGAGTAGGGACAGTCATTTAGATGCCAGTTGGATTTAGGTGATAAGAGGAAAACGCCGTGGATTTTCAAGAAAGAAGCAGAGATACCAGGTTCCGGTCGGCGATTAGAAGAACGAAAACGTCGCGCGGAAGTTCATCTGGACTGGTTTTTCCGCGGCGACATCTGACATCGCCAGAAGAGCTCAGGGTACCATTTTGTTAAATATTAGAGGTAATGACCATAAAAAAATTCAGGGAAAATCAAATAATATGTTCAAAATAACGTTCATCGAATAAATTAACTTTTGTTATCTGAAAAAAATTAATATATGGTTATCATTGTGCAACCTGACAGATAATTTAGTGCCACACTATCAGCAAACTTTCAGATTTCGCGCTACTCTGTACGGAGGACGGATCGAGTGGCAATTGGCAGAGCAGGTAAGCTTAATACCAAACCCAGGTATACTTAAAACCAAACTCAAACGACTGACTCAGCACGGCAACGTACGATTAATTAACGTAAAGTTATTTATACTTGGAATTGTTTTCTAGCGCCCAATTCTCATGGCAGTTGCTAGTTAAAAAAGTGTTACAGGATGTCCAGAAGCTCCCGTTACAAAAAAATACCACAAATGCTGTGTTGCCAGACATGACGAATGGCAGGTCCAGTTTTTCCGAAAAAAATTTTGTCTTTGAAAATTGAGTTTAAAAATCACTTCCGGGGCGCGAAATTCAAACCGGCCGCAACGACACAGCAGACAGCGGCGTCACCTTCTGCGCGGAGCATTTCCTCGTTTCTCCGCGTAAACGGTGAAACAGTCGAGTAATATTCTGGAAAGCATCGCGTTGCTTACACTAGAATACTTAATAGTATTAAGTATTTGCAGGTTCTATTCAATAAATATTTTAAATGTACGTACAGAATATCGAGTTTTGTTCAAAATGATAGCCACGGTACACGGCGACGTAATCATAAATTAAGAACACGATACAACATTAATGAAAAAGGTTGAATCTCCTGAAATGCTCGAATTGTTATTTTTAGCACATATTAATATGAACTAGTGCTTTGGGCTTAAGACTGCCACGCATGATAGTCTCCTGAAGATTATTCTAAATATCGTGATATAGTAAAATCGTTTTGGAAATGAAATATTCGTTTCCTGAATTCCCGTTCCATGAAAATACTGAGTTTATCTCTGGGCGCGGAATTTGAATTGATGCTTTTTACAGTCATATTGTGGTGGTGCAGACCGAACAGTGCATTGAAGAATCTTTGTAGGGGCACGTAGGCCATTAACCTAACCCACAGGTCAATATCAACAGAGATAAAATAGCGTCGCCATATGTGCCATGCAACAATGAATAAAAAATACTGTTCAATCTCGCGAACAATCACAAGGAAACTCGCCAGCAGGGAGCAGCCTCAAATTGTCTTTCCCCCGCGCCGCCAACTTTCTTCGGCTGCCCCACCTTCAAAGCTTCTCACGGCTCTAGCAAGGCTATACAAAAATATAAGAAATGAAACACAGATGGCCAGGCAACAAAACAATTCTCGTTGAGCCCTCCTGGCCGCGTGTGCCGAACCGCCGAGTACCTACTGTAAGGCCTAATTCACAATGCAAACTTAAACGTAAACGTAACGTAGCCGCAAAACCTAGAAATGTGTTATTAAGCGAGACCGTTCACAATGCCTTGACGTAACCGTAGACGTAAGACCGTAAACTTAAGAGATCGCAAGCTCCAAGCTTTTACGTTAAGTTTACGTCGGAATTCTACCGAAGACCAATCAGAGAGCAGCATGGAAGTTCAATTTCAGATTGTGTTCAGGTAGTTTGTGGTTATGTCATAGTTATTGTAATGTAGAGAACTAGTTTACGAATGCTTTTGATGCGTGTTGTAAATTCAATGTAAGAATTTGGACAATTTTTATTGTGACTTTAACCTGAGATGGCGAATAAACTAATTATGTCCGACGAATTACTCATGAATTTGGTTCATGAGAATCCTTGCTTATAAGATAAAGGAAATGTGAGCACTACTACAACATCTACTCGCATGTATATAAAGACAAATCGATAAGAATCTCGAAGAAAAAGCTAGAAACCATGGTGGAAAGATCTTTTCTCCATTAGAGACGAATCGATCAAGTTTCAGTACATTGAATTCTGATTGGTTCAGGCGAAACTTACGTTCGTCATTGTGAATGCTTGTTTTTACGTGTAAATTTTGCGGCTAAGTTTACAGCATTACGTTACGTTTCAGTTTGCATTGTGAATGAGGCCTAAGCCGGGGAAAGGCGACGGGTCAGTTACCCAGGGCAGGGCGCGGGGCCGCTTTCTCAAGCCATTAGCCTTTTACCTGCCCTGTACTCAGCCTTCGGCGGCAAGATGTTTACAAACATTCATAAATATCGCTACGCGCCTCCCGCACAAATATTGGCGTTAGTATTCGCCGACCACGAACGCATCTGCAAGACAGCCGCGCCTGAGCCCGCCCCCGTCTCTCAGCCGGCTCCGCGGTTCCCGTGAGAAAATACCAAACCTTGCTAATGAGATGCAGCCTTCGCGGGCACCGCCAGTGCCGCGCCAAAGTCACGTGACGCACTTCAGAAAATAACAATCATCGATAGCGATCATCTCTCGTGGCATACTGCGTCTCACTGCATGTCATAGGCTAGCTGCAAATGTCACGTGACTCCTCCCCCTCTGCTCTCGGAAACGTACGTTTCAATAAATACGGCAACTTCGCTCCCACGCGCCACTACTAAGTCACTCTCTGTCAAAGCTACTACTATGTCAAACTACTACTCAACTCTCTTCACTCATTACGACTCACTACTCAGTCTCGTCAGTCACTCTTAGTCAAACTTCCAAGCGACAACTTCAGTCGCTTCTACGCTGCTACTGAAAACTATTCAGTCATCTCTTCAGTCGACTTCTAACAGTCATTACTACTCAGTCACTTCAGTCAACTTCTACGAGACAAACGACTACCATTGACACATTTGTCAATACAACGCACGAGTGTCAGTTCTCGCTCTACTCGTCAGACAGCCTGCGAACGAGTCAGCTGTCCTTGCTCTCCCTATCAAGGCTCCGGCAATCAATCAGCGCGGCCAGCAGGCCCATGGTGGCATCCATCCTACCAGCCGTATCATCCGCAGTCCATTTCAACCGACGGCACACACACACACTCAGCCGTGTGACCTGGGTTGGTGTTTGCCGTACTTTCATCAATCTGTGAGTAAATGTAAACTTCAAGAAAGAAGAAACTTAAACTATAAACATTCATTGGTCCTCCGGTTTACTGCCTAACTACTTGCTTGTAAAACTAACCAATATTTCAAGAATTAAATTAAATTTATTCACAAGTGCATTGCCTTTCATTTGCCACTAAGAAACAATCCCCTGAAACCTGATCTGAGCCTGTATGTAGTCGCTTCGCAGCACGGACCTCACACCGCGCTGCATCCACTACAAATACAAAACTAGTATATTACTGGTGTGAAAGGGTAAAAGACTGAGAAAACCTGTGATGTTGCATTGCGTCATGTACAAATACTTCAAAAGAACTCAAACATTCTAGCAGGCAAAAGTTCACTGAGGTTACCGGACCGCTGTCATTCGCAGCTCGTATTATGGTCGGTGTCCTTGCATTTGTCACTTGCTAGGCCGCGTCACATCGTGGTTATATCGTATGGCAAACCTCCCACCGCCGCCTAATGATTCGCCCATCAGACGCATGTCAGTTTTGCCTCAAAACAACAGATTGCGCAGTTCGAAACCCCGCAAGTCGTCAAGGTAAATTAGTAGAAATATCGAGTTTGAGTGCGAGAGGCCAGAATAAGCATGTTTTCAATTGATGAGTACTGCGACAAGGTCTTCGGCGTGTGCCGGAGCAACGCTCGTGCGGCTGCTCGAGTGTACGCCGAGAGATACCCGAGCAGAAGACACCCTTCCCACTGCGTTTTTCTGCGCCTCGACGCAAGAATACGTGCATTGGAGTCTGTTTTACCTGGCGGAAGTGTCGATGCAGGTGTGTCTTCCTCATCTGTCGCTACAGAGGAAGTAGTATTGGAACAGTTCGAATAGGAGCCTTCGAGCAGTGTGCGAGATTTCGCGCGAATTGCTTATTTATATTAAATTTTTTCCTTAGAACTAAAAGAATTCAATTTTAAATGTGAAAATAATTTTATGTATTATCAGATATGTCTTGGAGAAAAAATATACAGAGCAATAGTGTTGCAGTTATGATTTAATTTGCATATTGTTTATGTTTATTCGTGTTTTCCATAAAATATTCTTTTGAGATATAAATCCCTCATAAGTAAAAAAAATAACCAACATAAAACTATGTAATTATTAGGGTGTTTTTATGTAAAATCTACAAAAATTATCCAATTAATATTTTTCAGTTCAAAAAAGTATGCAATTATTAAATGGAAAAGTTATAAATTGATTCATTTTTTAAACATATGAAAATATTGAACACGTAGAAATATAACTGAAAGATTTAGGACTTGCATGTAAAGTATTTCTAACTAATTTAAAGTAGCAAAATATGCATATTCTAAAATATTTAAGTAGTAAGGACAATGATTCTGCATTAAAATAAATTTAAAAAATTAAATAATTCAAAAGAAGGTTTGTGGTTAAAAATTTATTATACTGCATATTTTTTTCCTCTTTGTTGATTTTTGTTGTATATTATGAAAATATCAAAGAAAAATATTGAAAATTACAACACCGAAGTAGTGTAGTTGTGAACTGTTTCTACTCCCTTACATTCTGTACTACGTAGTAACCTCGAAGAATTAAATTGAAGAAATGGTCGTTATTCATTTGTGTACGAATCTGCTAACTACAATGCAAGCTCAAAGAAACAAAACAACTCAAAGAATACTTTTCCCGAGTAGCTGTCAACTGCCTCATGAAATGGTTTCACGAAATAACTCCAAGATTTGGGAGAAAGAAATGCTCTCATCTTGGATCTAAGACGGTTAAAGCTGGCTATCGTTAGTTTGAGAATTCAGAAAATGACAGCCGGGAGAATCCATTCAAATTCCAAAGATAATCAATAAACTCAGTATTTTCATTAACGAATATTTTATCTCCTAAATGCTTCTTAGTGTATCATGATATTCAGAATAATCTACAGGAGACTATCATTTACGTGGCAATTTTAAGCCCAAAGCACTAGTTCATATTAATATGTGCTAAAAATAACAATTCGAGCATTCCAGGAGATTCAATCTTTTTCATAAATGTTGTATCGTATTCATAATTTATGTTTACGCCGCCGTGTACCGTGGCTATCATTTTGAACAAAACTCGATATTCTGTACGTACATTTAAAATATTTATTGAATAGAACCTGCAAATACTTGATACTATTAAGTATTTTAGTGTAAGCAACGCGATGCTTTCCAGAATATTACTCGACTGTGCTGTGTACACAGCATTTATGCCCGCCAAGGCGGGCCAAGCGGGCCCACTGTGGCCCCGGGAGTGGGTTGCGGCCCACTGTGTGCCGTCCCGGGAGCGACGTCCCGAACACGCCGCTTTCCAAGGGAAGACTGGCTGCTTCCCGAGAGCGCCACCAGGGGCAGGTCGGGCGGTGACAGAAGCGTCACGGGCCAGCGGCCAGGGGTGTCGGCCCCACCGTCCCGCCAGAAGGAGCGAGAGCATAGACTCGCCACGCCGGCTCCGGTGCTATATTAGGGGGGAGCCGGCTCGGAGCAGACAGTGCGGGTTGGAGCGTGAGTCTGCTACGAAGTGCTTGGGAGTGTTGTGACGGCGGTGTGTTTGGCGATCGACGGTTGTGAACTTGACGTTATTCTATTGGTTATTTTGGTTGGACTGGCTACGTGTATGGACATCTTCTGGCAAATTGTTACCACTGGCTTGTATCTGGTTTATTCTTTGGACGGCGGTAATAAATTGATTAATCAGAACTGTTATTTTACTACCCTGCACTTCCCAGTACATAACAGTTCTAATTGGCGACGAGGAAAAAAGGTAACTAAGCATCATGGAAGAAAAGCAATTGCTAGAGATGTTAGCACACATGCTGCAGGAGGATCGTCTACAGCGTCAACAACGGCAGCAGGAAGAGCAGCGTCAACGACGACAGCAGGAAGAAGAGCTAATGCAGTTACTCGCAAACATCACAGCCGCGCAGCGGCAGCGACTGATACCGCCGTTTCCGAGTTTCGATGAGACAAAGGAAAGATGGAGTACGTATGCGGCGAGGTTACGCCAACACTTCATTTTTACGAGGTAACAGAAGACGCCAGCAGGCGGGCATTCTTTTTGCGCGTATCCAACAGACAAGTGTACGAGTTAGTTCAGAAACTCCATCCGCAGAAAGCAGTAGACAATTTGACATTCCAAGAAATTGTAGAAAAGTTGGACAAATACTATAATCAGGAACCGCAGATTAAAGCAGCTCGTTACCAGTTTGTTCAAAGTAGACTCCAACCCAGCCAAACTCACACGGAGCAGCGAACGGCCAGGCAGAAGGAACGGCAACAGGAGCTCCAGGAACGTTTGGTGCAGGATTTGTTTACAGATGCGCCGCAGCCGGCGCCATCACGGAGCGTGGAGGACGAGGCCAAGGGTGTGGTAGCGGCGGCTTCTAGCGAGGCGGGCGTGAGGGACATTGCCGCCTCCAGAGAGGTCGCGAGCCAGGCGACGCCGGGCTGCAAAGCAGTCACTGAACTCGGCGAGGGAGCGAGGCGTGGCAGACGAGGAAAGGTCGCCATGTTCCCGGTAGGAGACGAGGCTGCTGGGAGCTACCACAACGGTGACACCTCAGCAGATGGGAACACGCTCCGAAACAGTCAAGCGGACACAAGTAAGCAAGGTAGGAAATTGGGTAATGGAAACTTCTCTAGGAAGAAAAACAGACTTCAGAAGAATAACAGTGATCAGGAGCGAGATAGAGCAGCAGAAAGTCTTGAATGTGGAGTAAATGTTAGCAAAATGCAGATAGGAATAGACAGTTTTCGCGACACATTCGTTAGCAATAAATGGGAGTATACAGTTACAAATCAGGAAGAATTATGTAGAAAAGTGTATTGTGATTTTCAAAATGACAGTAGTAAGAATATGCAAAGCATTGTAAGATCTCAGGAAAAGGGTAAGAAAGTCAAAACATTAATAAATGGTCATAGTAGCAAGATGGAAATTTTGAGCATTTCGGTGAGTGAGCTTACGGCATTACGACAAAACTTGGACGAAAAGAAAACTAGTGAACGCGCACTAACAAATAATGAAGTTTCTAGGGGCGAGCCATCGATGAGAGACATAAATAGGCAGGAAACTGAGAGTAATAGTAAAGCAATCGATAATATTGAGAAAATTGTGAGTAGAGTAATTAGTGCCACAGATGATAGTGCAAATTCGCAAAAAAGGGAAATAGAATCGCTCAGTGAGCAACTTGTAAATTGTAACCAGGTACGCAACGCACAATGCTACAAACAGCAGAGTAAAACTGGGCAGCAAAGGATGGCCGAGGTTGTTAGTGAAAAGTTAGTCGGTGGCAGTTATAATGGAAAGGCTGAGCTCTATAGCGAAAGTAGACACAGTGACAATGACTGTAAAGGGCCAGTGCATTCAGAGATAGGAGTAAATGCGTCAGTAAGACGAAAGAAAAAGATTCAAGAAAAGTCTGGTTTTTCGAAACAATTATCGAAGGCACGAAGTAAAGCTGGTATGAAGTGCACGAAGAATAGTGTCAAGCAATGCGGAGTTAGGCGCCACATAGTACGGCGCAGAAGTAGCCGCCAGGCGCAAAACAGGAGTGCCCGGGCCACGAGTGGCAAGTTAGAATGTAAGGTACCAAACTGGTATGGCGAGTGTAAGCAACGGAAAGGCCCACGGGTGAACATAGGAAGCCTAGGCAGCAAAGCAGTATGGTTGAAGCGCGACATGATAGTTCAAGTAACGAACATAAGTAAGCATTGTTCGGGTATGCGAGCTGTAAAGGTGAGGAAAAAACGCAAGGAAGTAGCGGTTAGGGTGTTTTTGGTGGAAACTAGGCACGCAACGACTATGAAACATGCTAGGCACCGGACGTACTACACACCCGACATTGGCAAGCAGCAACCGGTAAGACAAAATGAACGCGGCAAAAACTCAGACAGGCTGTTTAGTTTTCAGAACGGTGGACTCGGAGTTAAAGGGCCGCCACAAAACGAGCAGCCCGACGAGCAGTCAGCTCCAGTCACAGCCGGAGCAGCAACCAGTAGACGAGCCGGAGCAGCAACCAATGGGTGAGCCGGTCACTGGATGGCGACGACACGTGGGCACTTACGAGAGACTGATCAAACGAAGTAGATGAGGGAGTTTTTTTTTTTTGGAAATAGCATGATAAGAACGCTACAGCAAGGTATGAAGGTATGTACGCCGCGACAGAACTATGAGTAATTTTGGACAAGCGACCTAATATTGCGCGGAAGTTGCGAGGAGTCTGTTACATCAGATTTATATTTCGTCTTCATAACGGAAGATTTGGATCTCTAAGTTAATACGAAATCCTGTAGATCATATAGAACATTGTTAATACGTGTGTTATCAATGCTAGGGCATTTAACATGTAAACACAACGAAAATTACTTTATTTATTAATTTTGACATAGTAAATTGCTGAGATCATAGCGTTTTTGAATAGGGTTATGAGAGTATGATTGGTGTAGTTTCTGATATTTGAAGGAACCAGTGGCGATTTCAGATTGCATGTGTAGTATTTCCTGCAATACAAGTTGTTATGTTGCAGAATTCTGAATTGAGGAATTTAAGAGTAATAAGTGTGCCAGTGTACATTAATGTAACAAATTACCAGTCAGAAGCATGTGTACTAGGATTGTAAATTTGTCTTGGTCGGTTAATGGAAGAAAGATTGAAGAAGTTGTGAACTTTCACTCTCATTAACTGGTATTATTTACAAATGTTTTCTATTAGTAATTGGTATTGTAATTTTCTTTCTATTATGATAATTTCAAGACTTGTTAATTTATATAAGTTAGGGGTAGGAATTTTACATTCTTTGCAGTAATGCAGTACTTCATTTGAGATTGTCAAATAATCACATAATAGGTTTCATTAGTGTTGCAAAGTTTTCGGAATATCACTTTTGTGAAAGCTATGTTGATTCAAATCAGTGTTTTTTGGTTTATTGTAAATTACTAGGCGAAGGTACGTCTGTTATACAGCTAGTTTACAGCCAAATGGTATTAGTAAAAGATGTTCCCATATTTTTGTTTGATCATGATTTGTATGATGTGATTTCATAGAACATAGAATTAGCATGTGATAAGGATCACTGTGTGGCATTATAAAGTTAAAAAGATAAGAAAGACAACAAGTTGTACGCAATTGAAAGCATATTTGTGTGAAATTGGTTGGTTAGCAGGTACGATCAGACCGATTACCTCAGCTATTATTTTTGTATATGTTTTTCTTGTATAATTATTTGGGTGCATTCTACAAGTGATACCAAGGAGGTTGATAATCGACTTGTTGCAACACAGTCAGTGTATGTTAGAGGTCTTATCTACAGAGGCCAGAAGACCCCTCCCCAGTTAGGCCACACGAAGTGGCGCAGCAGCAGGAGTCCCTGCAAAGGGAATCGTCAGCGCCGACGGAACTACCGGAGCGGCGGCGCAGCAGCAGCAGGTTGCGCAGTAGATACGGCCCGTATCCTGCGCAATGGGAGGGGAGGGTGCTGTGTACACAGCATTTATGCCCGCCAAGGCGGGCCAAGCGGGCCCACTGTGGCCCCGGGAGTGGGTTGCGGCCCACTGTGTGCCGTCCCGGGAGCGACGTCCCGAACACGCCGCTTTCCAAGGGAAGACTGGCTGCTTCCCGAGAGCGCCACCAGGGGCAGGTCGGGCGGCGACAGAAGCGTCACGGGCCAGCGGCCAGGGGTGTCGGCCCCACCGTCCCGCCAGAAGGAGCGAGAGCATAGACTCGCCACGCCGGCTCCGGTGCTATATTAGGGGGGAGCCGGCTCGGAGCAGACAGTGCGGGTTGGAGCGTGAGTCTGCTACGAAGTGCTTGGGAGTGTTTTGACGGCGGTGTGTTTGGCGATCGACGGTTGTGAACTTGACGTTATTCTATTGGTTATTTTGGTTGGACTGGCTACGTGTATGGACATCTTCTGGCAAATTGTTACCACTGGCTTGTATCTGGTTTATTCTTTGGACGGCGGTAATAAATTGATTAATCAGAACTGTTATTTTACTACCCTGCACTTCCCAGTACATAACAGACTGTTTCACCGTTTACGCGGAGAAACGAGGAAATGCTCCATGCAGAAGGTGACGCCGCTATCTGCAGTATCGTTGCGGTCGGTTTGAATTTCGCGCCCCGGAAGTGATTTTTAAACTCAATTTTCTCAAAGACAAAATTTTTTTCGGAAAAACTGGACCTGCCATTCGTCATGTCTGGCAACACAGAATTTGTGGTATTTTTTTGTAACGGGAGCTTCTGGACATCCTGTGTATATATATGTATACCGTTGGATTCGTCTTTTTTTACGCTGGTTATGATAAATTGAAAAATATGTGTAGTTCCATTTGAAAAGAGTTACCTCAAATATCTCGTAATTTATAAGTGATAAATTAGAAATGACTACACGTATCAATTAGCCTCATTTCCTCATGCACTTCCGTGAAAACTTCATTGCAATAACTTCAACCGTTCAAAAGTTACTGGAGGTGCTAAAGTTACGTGACTCACTCTGTATAGTACAATGAAGACCTATGCTGCTCAAACGGACTACCCATTTAGGTGCCTTGGCCCAGCGCATCTCTGTGGGCTACTGATGTCGCCCTCTGCTCGTAGAGTTAGCGTGATGGGGTGGAGTGGGGAGGGGAGGTGGAGCAGTTCCTCTCTGGAACACTTCGGCTATTCACATTCTTTTATCCTCTCATCGGCAGCGTACTGGCCATATTCATCCAGGCGAGCTGAGTAATACCGCTTCAAATTATGCTTCTTCACAAATCAAGTAATGCAAAGCACTTCAAGTGTTTTTAATCAAATAAACGGACTAACTTTGACGATTTTCTTTTATTTGTTCTCAACTCCTGAGAATCTATTTCGCAAATTACTGAAAGTGCCGTAGATTACAACTACAACCAAAACTAATATCAAGATTTAAGACAACAAATCAGCAGAAGTAACGCCACCTGTAGAAGGGGATGCAAGCGGAAACAGACGAACAGCAAGCAACTTCGGACACGTTTGACTCTAGTGGAGAACCATAAGCGCGCGGGCCATTGCAGGGGGCCACCGTGGGCACGCTGGTCCCAATTCTTGCATTTCGCCAGGTCTGCTGATGTCGAAGCCAACAAGACTTTTAGAAAACGTACGGTTAAAAATTTAGAAACTATAGTTATCTAGACTAAGAAATATCAAACAAAAATTAGAGGATATAGCAGGATTACAAGCACAGAAAGTTTGAAAATAATTTTCCAAAAATATTCAAAAAAACATATGCTATTGAACGCTTTTCAAAATACATCAACGTTAGTACTTCTGAAGAATCTTACGTCAACGAACTAAAAGAACCTTGTTTACGATGATGATAATAATAATAATAATAATAATAATATAATAAATATAATAATCCCTGTGTGGTGATCGGGGATTTTAGTAGAATATCACCACGGGATCTCCCCCTGTCGTAAGAGGCGACTAATTGGAGCGGCTGTCCGCTGTCCCTACCTGTTAGAGTTATCCATCTCTCATTATTCGTCCTATCCCTGTCCTAAATTGTTTTCTCAATTCGTTTCCCTTCCACTTTTGTGAAATAGTAACTCCCCAAGATATCCCCCCTTCCTTGCCTCCCCCTTCTTCCCGCAAGTCTTCTTAAGTCCAACCCTACGTGTTAGCAAGAACAACAGTGCCACGTGGAAGACGAGCGATTATCACCAATTAGAATGGTGTTCGGGGCAATGGCAATCACCCATACCCAAATGGAGAGACGTCTAAGGAGTCATAAGGCCTCGGAAAAAGAGACGCTGCCCGGGGAGCGCCGGGGCGTGTCTGGAGTTGGCGCTGGACACGACAGTGGGCGATCCGCCAATGGCCTGATGTGGTCTCTGCAAGCATCGGTCTCCCAAGAAGCTATTGCTGATAATAAAGGAATCTCCATCAAGAGCTTCACCTAGCCTGAGTGCTACGCAGGTCATTCAGCCAGCGCTCACTCAAGCAGGACTGCCACGACAGCGCAAGAAATGGACTAGTGATGTTAATGAAACCATTGTGCGCATCTACTACCGAGTCACAAATTTGGATACCGATGTGACCGGTTACAGGCAGAGATTATTTTCTGAATTTACGTTGATTTTCCCCAATTTTCCTGTTAACGAACAAAGATTATCTGATCAATATAGAGCTATTCTTCGCTGCAACTTAATCTCCAAAGAACGCCTTGAGATCATTAAAGAAGAAATCCGGAAGGAACTACTAACTAACCAAAACTCCATGTCACTTATGAGGGACGAGGACGAAGGAACATCACGTGCGGAAGAAAGTTCTTCTTTTCCAGAATCTGCTAACACGATGCAGTATAATGAGGACGAGGGATTTACTGAAGCTTTGAAGGGAGAAATGGAACGAGCAATTATTCAATTTCAAGATACCAATCCTTTAATGCGACCAGCCTTAAGGAAGCTTAACTCCTCAAAGAAGTTAGCACAATTGATATAAATAATGAATTGTGAGATTCTTCCTGATTATGTCCGTAAGTCACAAGATCTAGAAACGCTGCACATGGTTATATACTCTGCTGCAATTACAATTGTAAGAACACTGGGAATCAATAATGAATATACACCAGGATCCTCACGAAGAGTACCTCAGATGCCGAAATGGGAATTACGTATGTTAAGAAAAATTGAAAAACTTAGGGGTGACATTGCAAGATTAAACTTCTACATTGAAGGTTGTAGGTCACCTAAGCTACTAAGAAAAATGACTGGCATTTTAAGGCAATGTATGGCACATTCTAATCAAGACGAGAATACTACTGTGCAGCAGTGCCTTGACACACTCAAGCAGAAATTGTCTGTTGTAACAGCTCGCCTGTCCAGGTACAGAAAGAGTAGAAATCGCAGAAAAGATAATTTCCTGTTCACTACAAAGGAAAAAAAATTCTATCAGACCGTGGAAAATAAAGAATCTACAGACTCAGAAACTGTCTACACTACTCGGCAAGAAATTGAAACATTTTGGAGCAATCAACTTGCATCTTCCACAGACTTCAATACTGAAGCATCCTGGATTAAAACAGAACAAAACCGTTCCAGTAAAATTCAACTTATGCAGTTACATGAAATCTCCACCCACGACATTAGAAGTGTGATTAAAAGTACATTCAATTGGAGAGCTCCTGGACCTGATGGTATCCAGAATTTCTGGTACAAAAGATTCCCCTGTGTCCACATGCGGCTAGCTGAACTAATCAACTCTGTTATAAAAGAGCCGAGTAAAATGCCAACATTTCTTACATAAGGTATTACCTATTTGACGCCTAAAGATGCACATAATCTTTAGGATCCATCTAAATACCGCCCAATCACGTGTCTTCCAACACTGTATAAGATCATCACATCATGCCTTTCGCAAATGATTATGTCCATTCAGTGTGAACAAAACAACATTTTAGCGGAAGAGCAAAAGGGATGCAGAAAAGGTTCTAAAGGTTGCAAAGAACAACTAATAATAGACTCAGTTGTATGTAACCTGGCGTCTAAGAAGAATAGAAATCTGTATATGGCGTATGTGGATTTTTAAAAAGCCTTCGATTCTGTTCCCCATGATTGGCTATTAGCGGTGCTTCGGCTTTACAAAGTCAACTCGTCTGTGATCACGTTCCTGCGACATGTGATAACTACCTGGAGAACGAAGATACACTTGAAAACACCTACTCAAGCCAATGAGACTGATATCATCCCTATAAAACATGGTATTTTCCAATATGCTAAACGCCACAGAATACGGATTTACGATCAAATCAGGAATGAAAATATTACATCGCATTAACCATCTAGCTTATATGGACGATGTAAAGCTGTATGCGTCAACTAAGACACAGCTCACATATCTCCTGAAAACTGTGGAAAGATTTTCGAACGACATAAGAATGCACTTTGGACTGGACAAATGCCGAGCAGTGAGTTTGGTTAAAGGAAAACTGCAAAATACTGCATACGACCTTGAGACCTGTGGTAGAATATGCGGTTTAGAAGCTGAAGAAACATACCGATATCTGGGAGTTGAACAAGCTAGACGCATTGATCACACCAGAATAAAAAATGAACTAACCACCGAATTTGTCCGGAGAGTAAGAAGAATTTTAAAAACTAGACTTAATGGAGGGAACACTTCAAAAGCTGTTAACAAAAGCTGTGCCCATCTTGGGATACTCTGCGGGAATAGTGTCGTGGAGTATCACAGACATAGAGAATATTCAACGAACGTTAAGGGTGCTACTGTCAAAAACCCTTAAGCATCACCTCGAGCCTCTGTTGAACGTGTGACCATCCCACGACGCCTTGGCGGTAGAGGCTTCACTGACATTAACACCATTATCTGCAAGCAGGTTGGGAGCCTCAGAAAGTTCTTCCACGAGAAATCTACCGCATCCAAGCTACACGCATCAGTTTGTTCAGTAGACAAATGGACACCATTAAAATTATGCCAGTCAGACGTAAACGTTACGGCACTCAGTATCCAGCAAAAACTTGATGCGTGGATGGCAAAGCCTATTCACGGAAGACATCCAAACGAGATCAGCCAAGCACATGTTGATACACTGTCGTCGAACTACTGGTTGATCTCAGGGCAGATCTTCCCTGAAACTGTTGCCATACAACATCAAGTAATTCCAACACGAAATTACAGAAAATATATACTGAAAGACCCAAGTGTGAACGATGACCGCTGTCGATTCGCTTGTGGACAAATTGAATCAATACAGCACATTACATCAGGCTGCTCACATATAGCTGGATCAGAATACAGGAACAGGCATGATGCAGTAGCAAAAGTAATCCACCAAGAATTGGCCCAGAAGTACCAATTATCATCCGAAGCACGAGTTCCGCACTATGTGTATAACCCTGAGAATGTGTTGGAAAATCAGTCTTATCGACTGTACTGGACTGTACTGGGGCAGAACGTTTCTCACAGACAGAACTGTCATCTGCAATCGACCTGACATTGTTCTGTTCAATAAAATGAATCTATCATCCAACAATGGAATGTTTGCAAAGTGAGAATCATTCCAGTTATAGTATCAAGTACTGGAGCCATCCCGAAGACCATGCATCAAAGTCTCAAGGAATTAGATCTTCCTGAAAACCTATGGAAGTTTATGCAGAAGGTTGCTATCATCTCAACGGCCAGAATCGTCAGAAAATTTGTAGGAAATCAACGTGAATAATTAGATTCAAAATTATAACCATAATTTGTATTGTGATTATGTCAATCTGTACAATTTATGTAGTCCCCGTAGAGATATGAGATAATAAAGTAATAACAATAATAATAATAATAATAATAATAATAATAATAATAATAATAATAATAAACGAACTGAATTATGAATTAACTGGCTTGGGGAGACTACAGAGAAAGTTAGGAAAGCCCTATTAGATGGAGTGCATCCTCATACCACAAAAATCTGAGCCAGCCTACAAATAATGACTACTGTTCGTGAATATGCTTGTCCACTGTCACCAATGTTACATGCTAGGATTAGCAATCGTGAAGTTGCAAGAAATGAAGCGGTTATATTATCTCAATTGTGACAAAATATAAAAATGTAAGATATTGCAACTTATTTTCTTTATGTAAATACATCTTGAAGTAAGTTGCCCCCTTACTCCACTTCTGAAGCATAACCTCACCAGACAAACAAAGATTTGCACTGCAGATCCGGATGGCCGAGATCGCTAAAGCAGTAGTGCCGTGACGATCTCGGGGCGAAGGTTTGCAGGTTCGAGTCCCGTCTAGGGATGGTTGTGTTTGTGTTCGACCTTTCACCCCTCATCACCCTATCACTTCATTCAGCATACAGATACCCCTAACATTAAATCAATAGTGATCGCTGATGACCTCGTAGTTAATGCGACCAAAAAAAAGAAGATTTACGCGGAATCATCCTCCTTGTGAAGGCAAGCTGCGTCACATTGCATGGCGTTAAAAGTCACCATGGTAGGCATTGTTCCGCACTCCTCTCCAGCGCATCGCTCCGCACTCATTCCCATCACACTGGGGGAATATTCTACCTCGACACGGAGGTTCCACTCTACCTGGATCCCGCGCACACGACTAGGGTCCTTATTATAGCCGAGAAGTTACATGTCTGCCGTGTTCGTAACTTTGTGCTAGCCCGCGGGTTATCATGTGACCCCGTTCCTCTTGTGAGCTACACGTGACCAGAGATACTATGCCAACTTCGTCCCCTTCCCCCCTGGCCTATTCCTGGTACTATTTCCGGTGTCTTTTGTTTTGAAAAATCCAAGAAATGTCTTATGAAGCTTACAGAGTTCGTACAGCAATGCCAGCTCTTTCCGCTGTTTGCAGCGTTGCCTATCTGTGACGGCACAGTATTTTTTATATGTAGGAGTGTATTCTAAATGAATCAATATATTTTATTTTATCTTAACGAAGTATAATTACTCTTAAAACACTAAAGTGCGTCATTCCCAAACTCTTCTTTTAAATATATTTGAAATGATAAATTCTTTAAATTTTCATAGTGTATAATGAAAAATAGGTATGTTTTGAATTGATGAAGTAACAACTGACTTAAAGTAATTGGCAAAAATGTGGGAACTATTATTTCACACTTCCTTCAATGAACCATACCATTGAATATAAATTGAAGGCGTAAAAGGTTATATTAAATTCGTCGCCGGATATTTTAATTAAACTAGTGGTGCTACAACAGCACATACTCCCTTGTATTATTTTTAAATTTGCAATTTTCCAAAATTCAGAGAGTTCAACGAAAATGAGACCAATGCCATTCTTTCAAGCATCTCTACTTCTCTCCATAGAAAAAATTAAATAAAAATTTAGAGCGTTTTTTAAAAAATGTTAATCTTTTAATGGCCTCTATTTCACGGCAAATTGCACACCAAACTACACGTAAACTACTCATATTTCCGAAAAATTGAACATGAACTTATTTAAATATCGGTCTTTAAGAAACTGATTTTATTCAGAAAAAATATCTCTATCTTCAATATTGTGGTTGTAGGAAGACGTCCCAAAACATTTCACATTTGCAATTTTCAAAGAATCTGGGATTAGTTTCATTAAAATCTCCGATTTCAACGTACATGAGACCTCCACCATTTTCTTAAGCGTCCTTTACGCTATTCGAAAACAAAGATTGATCAAAACATTTGGTGCCAATTTTGAGAAAATTTTGAAAACGTTTAGAGGCTTCATGTAAAGTACCCTCACAACTCAAAATATCCGTTGGAAACTCCCAAAGCTTCGAGTTCATTCAGATCGATCGGCTGAACGGTTTAGCTGCTGGTGTTGTTCGCGGACGGACGGATGGGTAGATGGACATACGTTTTGCCGTCAATCGATTTTTCGGTACCAAGGACCCACAAAACAAGTATTCTAGGTACACTAGGTGCTAGAGGAATTTTTCTATTTTTAGAAACTGGTTTTATCCACATTTTTCTTTACCCGGCAATAAGAGTTTTTCTGCCGAAAATTCATCGTTTTTTCTCGCAGCAATACATAACTTTCTCCATTCTGCGTAAACAGTAGCGAGAAAGTAGAAAGGTGTTTGAGCTTCAATTAAGAGAAACGCCTGTGTACTAAGAATGAGGCAAGAAACGACAGTTCAGAAATTGGTCAACAAGTATAAAAATTCAGACCGTCAATTAAAAGTGATCAACCCCTTTATACTATACAAACGAGCAAAGAAATGTCAGTTTCTTTACCACCGATAACAATATTACCATGTAGGATCGTTTGAGCGTGCAACCAACCGAGGCTAAGCTCGTCAACTGTCAGCCGCCAGCAGCCCTCGGGGGTCGTCAGTCAGGAGAGGAGGGGGCGGGGGCGGGGGCGGCGCCGCCAGTCACAAGAGCAGCGCGCGGCCGCATCGCGTGCAGGAGCCAGGGCCTAAAGGAGGTGACCTCTCTCCCTCCTCCCACGGCCGACGTCCGCGTGATTTGTGAGCCTCGCCCAGCTGCAATAAGCTGCCATACCAGATCATAGGTCACAGGGCGCCCTCAATGTTGGAATAAGCGGACGGCGGGGTTGTCCTTCACAACCTCTAATTCATTTTCGAAAATATTCTGAAAAATAGCTTTAATTTTCTGGTTATATCAGCATCTAATTTATGAGATATTTCCACGAAAACTACACAAAAGTCAAGACCTGTGTTTAAGAGACGTTTTGAAGACATAAATTCATGGAACTTATGACGAACTTGTGAAATTTCCGTTTCTTAAAAAAAAAACACGGAAAAATGATGAGATGAATATTTCTATTAGGAGTACAATACTGGCACAAATAAAGAAATCGAATTTTGAGTTATGACAGTAATTTCGTTCCATTTCATGTTATCATCATTAAAAAACTCATATGAAGCATTTTAGTAATGCTTTCTCCTTAACCCCTTAATCTCCTTAAAGTATGACGGTAAACTATGCCGTATACCCATCATATGCTGAAATGACAAAAGAATTGGGATGTGGCAAAACCCATAAATCCCACCTTCAAAAATTGTCCGTAATGAAAGTGAACGTGAACGAAAACATAAAAAAGTCGTTTTTCTCGAAACGGTTCCAAATTTTTCAATGAAAATTGCCATTTAGGGCAAGGTTTAATTGTTTTTTATATTCTTAAAATAATAGTTTTGTTCTACTATTGGAAAACCGAAAACTTAAGAAAATATCGAAAAAATGTAGTTTGGGCGGCGATAGATGGCAGCTGTCAAGAGTATTGGCAAGTCCGAAAAGCTAGCCGAGACCAAACGAAACAGAAAACTAATACGGGAAAGTCTGTGCCATTCTGTAGCACCACTAGTTTTTAATAGTAAGTAGTATATGTATCTGCTAAAGCCAAGACGAAACTGCCAAACAAACACATTGAAAAGTATCACATACTGAAATTGCATTACCAAATATTGTTCAAGATGTGCTGAAGGAAACTGTGATCTCCTGTCACGCGAATCATTTTTGAATCTGAAAAACCTTTCTACATCACGTAAACACATAGGTGCATACTTCATAGAAGATAATTCCGTGGGTCAAAATTAGATGTCTCATTTATACCTTCCAATATCGAGCTCACGTTTACTTTCGTTTGGACCAACCCGCATTACGTTGCTGTATTTTGTCAAATTTTGCCGCTACTTCTTTACCGATGTTGCCTCGGACTTGGCTAAAATCAGTTTAAGGATTTTGAATTGTAGTCCACTATCCACAAGCCACTCTTCCAGGTTTGTTAAAATACCAGGGGTTTCAGTAAATTTTAGTGAAATTAGTAGCAATATAAGCCGGATTTTCTGCAAGATTTAGAGATACTAAGGCTTTTTTGCTTCAGATACAGCCACAGTTTCGTCTTCGCCAAAAGAAAATACAAATTCTCGTATATTAGTGGCATGGTCAACGTAATAGAATACAGCTTGAAGCCACGTACCCCAGCGTGTCAGAATTGGTTGAGGTGGCAGTGGATTACCTAGAAGAGCCTCTTTGAAAACAGAAATTCGAGATGATTCCTTGAGAAACACTTTCGTAACTGCAGATATCACAGAAATGACTGCGGGAAAATTTACTCGGAACTTTCTCTGCTACGCAATGAACAGCGTGGGTCAAACATATCACATGTGTTATTCTAGGATAAAAGACTTGGAGATTTGCTCCTACCTTCAACATGTAAGATGAAGTATTGAATAAAGTTCCGCGAGCGAGTTTAAAGTTACTGTTGGCGAAACCACACATTCAAATAGAAAACATGTCCTCGAAAATCGAAAATTGGCATTTATCTAACAATAGGCACTCAATTCCAAAATAGGCAAAAATACACTTTCCATAAAAAACGTTACACCCCGAAGGAACCTACTGATCCTCTGTAAGCTCGGTGAGTATTTTGCACACCATTCGCTAGGCCAATGATTTCGTTTTCACGATCGGCCGCGCACTGGGGGGTAGGTGGTCCGTGCATGACATCGCGCCCACCGGTCTACATAAGAGGGCTTCAAACGACCGCGCCGGCAATTGCGACATTGGGTAGCGTCGCTAGAGCGTCATCTGGACGTACACTATGCCTCGGCGACGCTTTCGACAACCGGTTGTCCAGTTAGACGCGTTCGAGAGGGGCTACATCATGGGTGTGCGGGAAGCTGGTTGGTCCTGTCGCCGTATTGCGCACCACACCGTTCATGCGGACATCACCAACGCTCGCTGTTGGCGGCAATGAATTGACGAAGGCATACACACACGAAATACAGGATCTGGACGTCCATAATGCACCATGAAGAGGGAGGACAGACGGATTGTCCGTCACGCGCCAACAGATTCAACAGCAACGATTGGTGCCATTCAGCGGGCTGTGCAGCCTGCACTGTCACATCCTGTAAGTGCCAGTACCATTGGCAGGCGGTTGCACAACGCAAGGGTCGCCGTACGCCGACCATTATGACTCCTGCCACTTAACTCCAGCATCGTCGCTACAGACTCGCCGGTGTCGGGAACGAAGGATCTGAAACTATGCACAAGGGTCATGAAACTATGTCAGCGGGTCATCTTCAGCGACGAGTCCCGCTTCTGCCTTGACGGCGACGATCACCGGGTCCGTGTCTCGAGACGCAGTGGGGAGCGCCACGACCAATAGTTTGTGGTATCCCATCACACGTCCCGCCAGCCTGGTGTGATGGTGTGGGGCTCGATATCCCATGGTGCACGTTCATCGTTAGAATTCATCGGAGGTGCCATGACAGCCGCACGGTATGTTCAGAAGATCCGGCAACCGGTGGCCCTGTCGTTCGTAAACGCTCACGCCCATGCCCTATTTCAACAGGACAACACGCGTCCGCATACCGTAGCTATCTCCCAAACATGCCTTGCATGTGGTGTCGTGGATACTCTGCCATTGCCAGCCGCATTGCCAGATCTGTCCCCGATCGAGAAAGTGTTTGGGGTGTTACGCAGCGTGCGATCAGGATTCCGCCCCTACCCACCAATCTGCAAGAACTGCGCGCTCAAGTGCATGATGCATGGGATGGACTAGCACAGGACTTCATTCGTCATACCGCAACGTCTGAACGCGTGTGTTCGCTAAAATGGCGGCACCACGCCATACTAACATGGCGTTAGTATGGCGGCCGTGTAGTGAAATAAATGTTAGTCCTACAAATGTGAAGGTGTAATCATTTTGTATGCGGGTACCTTATACCTCCCTGCCAACAATTATCGCAATCCGCCTTGTCCTATTGGGTGCAGCTTTTTTTATGACAATGAGTGTAGTTACCTTAAAAATCCATTATTTGAAGGCATTGATAATGAAACGAATTAATATATCGACAGCCTATGATTCTGAGCAAAATAAAAGAAAATGTAAAAGGGCGAAATCTGTTCTCTACATATGTATATAACTAAAATGTGCTTTTTATATGAGTTAGTCCACTTTGCAGTTTAATGTGAGTTAGTCTACTTTGTTATTTTAGAATTTTGGTTTTATTTCGGTGCAGTAAGTTAGAACACTATATATTTATTGCATTTATTTTTATCAAACGTTGTGAACATAGAAACACAATTTACTAGGAGATTCTCTTCTAAATTGCAGATATTGGATTTTCAACAACTCCACCTTAGTTTTCAATTCAGACTGTTTCCTGATTGTAATGTTTCGTTCAAGTACGTTGGTAGAAGCAATGTCGAATTGGTCATTTGAATCACTATGAACAGATTTTTCTTCCTAGCATTTTGTATCACTAAATACCAATCAGTAGGCACAAAAATGTGTGAATGAATTCTTTATCTCCTTTTACATGCTTATACTATGTTTCCGAAATGTTCAAAGAATCCTTAGTATTTTGAAGCAAACAAGGAGAAGTCTCAGAAAAAAATTCTGTGTCTGGTGATAGCTGAGTGGTAATGGGTTCACAATCCGCAATGCATGAGTATTATGAATTGGGCATTGGGATGCAGGACGGGAACTGGCAGGGCGTGGCGGAGGGGAGAGCTGACAGGAGAGAGTAGGAAGGGCGTGCATGGGAGGATGGGAAAGTGGAGGGAGACGTAGCACGGCGTGTTGAAAATGTTAATAAAATTACTTTCATTTTACATTACATTTAGAATTCATTTCTTTTCCTGCCTATCAGATGACCGTGATAAATAAATACTCGAGCAACGTCGGTTATTGCAGCAAGTGCTTTCTAGAACAGGTTCAAACTGAATCTCGTAATTTTTCCTCTCCTCAATCACAAATATGCTACACACTCACATGTCTCACACGCGCATATTTATTCAGGTTTCTGTGGAGACATACTCTAGTCCGACCACTTAGATCCGATTTGTATTCTTCTTTTTGACGAAAGATTTTCGGAGTTTTAATGAATGCGCGCATGCGTAATGCGCGATTCTGAAGTCGCCTCAGAAGCCGCTGTGCGCATGTGCACGTTCGCCAAAACTCCGGAAATGGTCCGTCAAAAGAAGCGTGTGAATTAGGTCTTAGTTGGCAAGTTGTGGGATCAGTGGTGCCTGCGCTTCCCGGCAGAGTTCGGCGAGGTGTGCTTCGTGGCACTGCCGGAGTGGGAAGCGCTCCCTGGTGCAAATGGCCGCGCGAGATAGCGACTACGAAGTGGGGGAGGGGAGCGGCGAGGAGATCTCCGCCCTGACAGGCGTCGACGAGCGAAGCTCGCACACTAGGCAGAAACATTTTCTAACAGATGTACCACCCCGGGGAGGAAAGTTGTTCAGCTCTTTTGAGTGGACCGGCTGAGTTTAACTGATTGCTGCTGTCTCGCCAGCGACTCTGACAGACGGTCCTACATTCGATTCCCGACGATGGCGTGTTTTCGATCTGCGTCAAATTCAGCCGCTGTCTGGAGGATAATTCTGGTAGCTACTGATTCTACTCTGACTGATAGCTGACCGTGATTTTTTTCTCGATTATTACCAGGCGAATGCCGAAGCAGAACCGTCACAAACAGGCCACGGATCGCACGCGATGTTCCTCTTCTTAAACGCACTACACTACACTACACACGCACTACGCACTACACATGTCGGGATGCCAGTAGAGAGCATGGAGCTTGTCCCGACTGGGGTGGTACCCCTCTGGGGATGAAGGCGGTACCTGGGAAGGAAAAAAAAAGGATTTTTGTTTCCAACAATTGTTAACTATTACCCGTAATTTTTTACTTAATCTCTACAATTTCCTGATGTGTGTATTCTGCATAGAAGCAGTTGGATCAAGAGCAGATTTAAGTTAACTGAGCAAGGTGTAACGTTACGTGACAGGTAGAGGTTCTTGGCAACTGTTCATTTTGGGACACACGTGTTATTGGATCACATATTGCAAGGAAAAATATATTACACGAAATAAAAAGTGACAGTTACTAGAAAGTTAATTAAAGAAGTGAGATTATTTTGAAGTTTATTTGTCAATGTGAAGACATTTTTATAATTATATAAGACACTATTCTCGCAGAGAAAAAACTACATATTGATTTGTTTGTGATTTCTCTTCCACCAACTACTTTTAGTAGTCATATGTGCTTAAAATCTACACAAACGCAGGTATCTAACAAAATACTTAATTATTAGTTGAAAGATTTATTTTTTAAATTCAAATTAGTAGTTTCTCTATTTTCTCTGAATCATTTCTGAAGGAAGGTTAGGCCTAGGATTGTAACGGAACCGGAATAAAATGTGATTTTTTTTTCTGCGCCACCAAACAAACGCTGTCGTACCAAACGAAGGGCTGGACTTTTGACCCCCTAGAATCCCCTTCGTGCCAGCGATCGCCGCGCGGAGCGACGCCTCTGCCTCGTTCGCACCCTTGATTTAGGGCGCGCGCACACGCCACCCCCACCCCACCGCACCCCTCCCCACCCCACCCCTAACGCACCGCGCCGCTTCGCCTCGCGCCGCGCGGTGCCAGCTCCATTAACACAGTGCCACCCACGAGTCGGTGACGACTGTTGGCATTCCAATCGATAGGCCAAACCTGCGTTCGCCTCGAGAAGCGGAATAGCGATTTTTCTTTGTCGCAGACGAGGAACGCGACACGAGAAGGCGAAGGCAAATCCCAGGCACCCACGCGCACATATTTCCTCTGACGCAAACTACGAGTCGATGTAGAGTCGATTTTTATAAAAATCTGATTGAAGTATTCAGTGTAAGATACACAAAAAAGTATACAAAACTACAGTTTATTCCAACAATATGCAATTATTACACCTTAAGCCAGTTCATCAGAGACAAATAAGTAAAACCCAAGACCACCCTGAAGCCGCAGTATCTTAATAATAGCCCTAATCTCATCACAGCTTCCCAGAGCTTCTATAACCTCCCTAGCAATTGAAGTGTTCCCGTAGGCTCTCGCTCTCTCACTCGAGTAGGAGCTAACAGAACTCAGTTGCCTATTCCCTGAACTGCGTTCCTAACTTCCTGCTCTGGCGCTCGCAGCCCCTTAGGTAGTCGATGCGATGTGACGCCCTGACTCGCCTTAATGGTCACTGTAACGGTGACTGCCTCCTCAGGGCTGGCTGCCCTGTAAGCGTGCGCTGCCATGCCGCGCGCGTTTGTTTCAAATGCTTCAACACTGGTTGATATACTGTTTGTGCGTTTTTCTTAACTTGACAAGGTTTTATTCAAAAGTACAGCAAAACCCTTATATTTTGAAACCCATTCAAAAACATTTAAAAGTATTAATATTGAAGAATTGATAAAGTCAACAATAAAATCTTTAGTCATTCGCTCGGCAGCAATGGTCGAGGCCACATCGTGTGTCCCGCTCAGCATAGCTCCGCGGTTTGTGACTAGTTTGCGTGTATTCATCGAACTCAAAGGGTGGATTTTTAAGCCGAAGTCTGAGCCGCGGCTTCTTCGAACCGCGGCTTGAAACCCTAGTTTCGCTTGATAAGACACGGCTTTGGCGAAGTTTAGAGGCCGCGGCTTAAAAATTCCAGGCCTTGGCGAAAGGTGGTTTGAAGTCGTGGCTCATTCACTCAAACAATAGAAAATAGAATACTTTACACTTATGGATGAATTTCGAGCCAATGTTCATCGGCTCAGGATACTGAACCCGATAACAAGAGTGTTGGGGGATCGCAGCAATTCCTTAGAAGAATGCAACAATCGGGAATTTTGGAGATTTCGCTTTTCTAAAGAAAAGGCATTTGGCCGAAATATTGCAACCTAACCTCAGTCACATGGGCAAAAGAGGACGGATTTACTCGTGACTCATTTACACTTCACTCAAACCCATTTTCGTAATTGTTTATTAAGAAAAACAGAAGATACAAATTAATTATATTATAATAACTTGTAATGGAACCATGTTTTTAGAGTTCGTAATCGAGCAGAGTTGTTTTTTCTTTATTCTCAGTTTGTATTTTTTTTTTTTTTTTGCATGTTCTCTAATTTTTACCGTTTATTGCCATCTCCAATAATTCCTCTTCGAAATTCTTTTTTTTAAGAAAAGGGAAATTAAAATATGGTAGTTCAATTTTTATCAGGGACTTTCAACTTTGATTTCAAGAAAACTGCAAATAACTCCATATAAAAAACTAAATGCATGAACTAATTTTGGCACTGCAAGTAAGTGACCTTTCAGAACAGTATTAATTCAAATATTTTAGCAATAAATCATTATCCCTTTAACTCTTTGTGGTTTATAGGAGTAGAAATTGTGACAGAAGAATTTTATCATCAAATCCTTCTTTTCTTGACTAACATTTATATTCCCACAATTAGTATAATTTATTGTCCTCTTTTTGCTTCATCATTCAACGTCTTTCAGAGGCCAACACAAAAACAAACGTTGCTACAAGAAACAAATTTGTAAAAGAAAAACATGAAAATTTCAAGTAACCATTAGCAATAACCAAATGCAAATAGCACATACTAACTTAACATAAATTCTTATGATTATTATATTTAAATTAGCAACTATCTTACTGCACTACTATTTGAAGAACAGATAATTTTAACACGTACTACCATCCTTTTGTAACACAATGATATTTCTAAGATTTGTCAAATCTAACAGAAATAGTTGATCCCTCACAATGTGAACTACATTTATTATCTTGTATTATTAACTGAGAAAGAAAATTCATAGCCCTTTAAAAAAAGAAATTAGTTTGTGGTAGTGGTATATGAGGTTATTAAAAATCGCACAACTTTTAACAAATATTCAAACATTTGCAGGCAGTTATCTTCTTCAGTTTTAAGTATTTCTAATAAATAAATATTTTAAAAATCTTATCCACCAGACCAAACAATTTCCATTACTTCAAACCAATTACATCACATACGAAAGATAAATAAGTCACTGTTACAAAATAACAGACTGCAAGTAAGGGCATTGTTTTAATGAATATACACTATTTATATTTAAAATGTTTATTCATATAATCAGTTTTTCAGCTAATCCTAATATATGTAGGTAGTTTGTTTTTTTAACTAAAGCGAAAATACACGCTATTTGGCCACAAAATGCTCGTATTCGATGTGCTGAATTCCTCGCATATTTTCGCCCAAGCTTGCCTCTTCTAATTATTTGATAAAACAGTACCCCTTTATCGCTAAAATCTTCGTACTTGTGACATATTTCCGCCAGAATCCCCCTTTCTTTTTCAAGCCGAGCCATCTGTAATATAGAACGACATTTTGGCATGACTTTGTAATTATTTTAAAAGTGTAATTCAAGTCATTATCAAATATTTCTCAGTTACAGCAAAAAGACAGGGAGACCAATTGAAATGCTCAACGAAATATATCAATTACTGGCCGTGCTCGCTGTGTGTGTGTGTGTTTGTGTTCTTCCTCTAAGGGAGTGGCGGGGCGGCGTGCGCAGGCGGCCGTGGCTGCAGGCGCAGGTGCGCGCGCTGGGCGTGCATGCGGAGCGAGTGGCCGTGCGCGCGGGGGCGTGTGTGTGTGTCTGGGTTCTTCCTCTAAGGGAGTAGCGGGGCGGCGTGCGCAGGCGGCCGTGGCTGCAGGCGCAGGTGCGCGCGCTGGGCGTGCCTGCAGAGCGAGTGGCCGTGCGCGCGGGGGGCGTGTGTGTGTCTGGGTTCTTCCTCTAAGGGAGTGGCGGGGCGGCGTGCGCAGGCGGCCGTGGCTGCAGGCGCAGTTGCGCGCGCTGGGCGTGCCTGCAGAGCGCGTGGCGGTGCGCGCGGGGGCGTGTGTGTGTGTCTGGGTTCTTCCTCTAAGGGAGTGGCGGGGCGGCGTGCGCAGGCGGCCGTGGCTGCAGGCGCAGGTGCGCGCGCTGGGCGTGCCTGCGGAGCGAGTGGCCGTGCGCGCGGGGGGCGTGTGTGTGTCTGGGTTCTTCCTCTAAGGGAGTGGCGGGGCGGCGTGCGCAGGCGGCCGTGGCTGCAGGCGCAGGTGCGCGCGCTGGGCGTGCCTGCAGAGCGAGTGGCCGTGCGCGCGGGGGGCGTGTGTGTGTCTGGGTTCTTCCTCTAAGGGAGTGGCGGGGCGGCGTGCGAAGGCGGCCGTGGCTGCAGGCGCAGGTGCGCGCGCTGGGCGTGCCTGCAGAGCGAGTGGCCGTGCGCGCGGGGGGCGTGTGGGTCTGGGTTCTTCCTCTAAGGGAGTGGCGGGGGGCGTGCGCAGGCGGCCGTGGCTGCAGGCGCAGGTGCGCGCGCTGGGCGTGCCTGCAGAGCGAGTGGCCGTGCGCGCGGGGGGGCGTGTGTGTGTCTGGGTTCTTCCTCTAAGGGAGTGGCGGGGCGGCGTGCGCAGGCGGCCGTGGCTGCAGGCGCAGGTGCGCGCGCTGGGCGTGCCTGCGGAGCGAGTGGCCGTGCGCGCGGGGGCGTGTGTGTGTGTCTGGGTTCTTCCTCTAAGGGAGTAGCGGGGCGGCGTGCGCAGGCGGCCGTGGCTGCAGGCGCAGGTGCGCGCGCTGGGCGTGCCTGCAGAGCGAGTGGCCGTGCGCGCGGGGGGCGTGTGTGTGTCTGGGTTCTTCCTCTAAGGGAGTGGCGGGACGGCGTGCGCAGGCGGCCGTGGCTGCAGGCGCAGTTGCGCGCGCTGGGCGTGCCTGCAGAGCGCGTGGTGGTGCGCGCGGGGGCGTGTGTGTGTGTCTGGGTTCTTCCTCTAAGGGAGTGGCGGGACGGCGTGCGCAGGCGGCCGTGGCTGCAGGCGCAGGTGCGCGCGCTGGGCGTGCCTGCAGAGCGAGTGGCCGTGCGCGCGGGGGGCGTGTGTGTGTCTGGGTTCTTCCTCTAAGGGAGTGGCGGGACGGCGTGCGCAGGCGGCCGTGGCTGGAGGCGCAGGTGCGCGCGCTGGGCGTGCCTGCAGAGCGCGTGGCGGTGCGCGCGGGGGGCGTGTGTGTGTGTCTGGGTTCTTCCTCTAAGGGAGTGGCGGGGCGGCGTGCGCAGGCGGCCGTGGCTGGAGGCGCAGGTGCGCGCGCTGGGCGTGCTTGCAGAGCGCGTGGCGGTGCGCGCGGGGGGCGTGTGTGTGTGTCTGGGTTCTTCCTCTAAGGGAGTGGCAGGGCGGCGTGCGCAGGCGGCCGTGGCTGGAGGCGCAGGTGCGCGCGCTGGGCGTGCCTGCGGGGCGCGTGGCGGTGCGCGCGGGGGGCGTGTGTGTGTCTGGGTTCTTCCTGTAAGGGAGTGGCGGGGGGGCGTGCGCAGGCGGCCGTGGCTGGAGGCGCAGGTGCGCGCGCTGGGCGTGCCTGCGGAGCGCGTGGCGGTGCGCGCGGGGGGCGTGTGTGTGTGTCTGGGTTCTTCCTCTAAGGGAGCGGCGGGGCGGCGTGCGCAGGCGCCCGTGGCTGGAGGCGCAGGTGCGCGCGCTGGGCGTGCCTGCGGAGCGCGTGGCGGTGCGCGCGGAGGGCTGGCTGGACGCGGGCGGCGACGCGCTGGAGGGCGTGTGCGCCGTGCTGGCGTCGCCGGCGGGGGCGCTGGCGGCGGTGCGGGACCCCGTGGCGCTGGCGTGCGCGCGCGGGGGCGACGCGGCGCTGCTGGAGGCGGCCGCTGACCACGCCCTGGCGCTCGACGACGTCCTCGTCGAGCCCCTGGAGGCGGAGGCGGAGCACGCGGGGCCGGAGAGCTTCGTGGCGGCGCCCGGAGGCCCCGAGGAGCAGCGCCGCCGCAGCGCGCGTGCTCACCTCGCCGAAGAGGAGCTGCGCGCTGCGCTCAGGGCCGCCATGGCCAAGCCACAGGTGGGTCGCTCTCACATCCAAGGCGTAACACACCGTGGTCATCCGAGCGATGTAAATACTAATATTTGGCAAATGCATGTGTTGCTTGCAACGTTTTCAGTGCGCCAGATCTGACAGGTTGATATAAAAACTGAGTTCTCACTGTTATTTAGTTGCAAAGTAGAGAATTGTACTGACTGTTTTATTTTTTCGTATACGTACACCCGTGGAAACATTAAGTTTCGCGTCAAAAATGTGTTGACCCGAGAGGTTGACGGTGGTGGACTATCTGCTTGCCAACAGAGCTACCTAACGATAATTTTCATAACTTTATTCTCTAGACCGAACTATGAAAATTATTTGATTGGATTAAATTTATTAGATTGGAGAGTATAAAATATTTTAATGTCCATTAAGAACTAAACGATAGAAGTATAGAAGTAAAAAAAATCCCATGTATCCTGCCCATGAAAATGAACTGACATTAATTTTTGTAAACATAATGTTGCCTTTAAGTTTTAATAATATAATGTTCTTATAAGAGAACAGGTAGGACAGCGAATGTATGACTCAGTGTTGAGGTGTTGTCCCAGAACTGGCGGGTCGGATTCCGAGTCTGGGTAGATATTGTTATCCAATCTACATTCCTATTAATTCCACAAAATTACATCCTACATTTGTATTGAAATTGTATGCATAAAGCAGCCAAAATTCTCTTTCATATCGATCGTTAGCAGACAATCGTTAGATAACGCTGTCGGCAGGCACCGCCATCAACCCCATCAACCTCTCGGACCAAGGTATTTTCGACGCGAAATCTAATATTTCCACGGGTGTACGTGGAAAAATTAGATTTCGCGTTCCCCTCCTCGCATCGCGAGTCGGGGATTAATAGAGAATTTCCAAAGCCCTCGTGATATCACCTAAGATGATGTACGTGCACGTAAGTGCTGAGTAAATTTTAGAGTTTGAATAAAAATGTGAGTCATTTTATGTTTAACTTTTTACAATAATTCCTTTTAAATGGTGATTGTTTTATTGTTTACGTATCTTTTTGCACCCTATTTTCACCCGAATAAATGCCTGTTTGATTGCCTATTTTAGTAAAAATAATGCGTGTTTGCTTGCGTATTTAGGTAAAATAAATGCCTGCCGTCCGTCGCTGGCGGTGACGCAAGGCAAGCGCGCGTGGGTGCCGCAGGTGCAGCTGGTGGTGCTGGACACGCACTCGCTGGACGCGGAGGCGACGCGGGAGGCGGTGGCGCGCGCGGTGGCCGAGGCCAACGCCGCGGTGCGCCAGCGCCACAGCGACATGGCGCTGCACCTGGCGGCCGGCAGCGGCCTCAACAGCCCCGCGCAGCCCTCGCCCGCGCCCGACGTGGAGGTGCGTGTGCTCCAGCTGCCTGCCTTTGCACACAAGGGAAAATGAAACAATATTCGTGCCCGAGATCGCTAAAGCAGTAGTGTCGTAGTATTCTTGGACCGTGGGGCCGCGGGTTCGAGTCCCGCCTCGGGCATGGTTGTATGTGTTCGTCCTTTCAACCCCTATTATCACCACATCGTTTCATCCTCATACCATAACGTTACAGCCAATAGTCGTCGCTAATGACCTCGTAGTTGATGCGACTTAAATAACAAAACAAAATTGATAATTCATGCAAGAGAGCTAATGACTAATTTATGAGAAGAAATCAGTTTTCGATCATTTCACCGGTTGGGTATTAACAGGTTAATACGAGCCTGAAACTTTTCCTGAGTTAGTATTTCTAGTTCGTGAAAACGGGAAATATTTTGACTTATATAAATTGGAGGGGATGCAAAAAATGGAGATGATCGGAAAATAATAAAACATGTGATAGAAATAACCATATCGTAAAGGTATTTTTTGTATACCATCATTATAAACGACCCTTTTCGATACCCCGAATCGTGCATAATCCAGTATTTTATCGCACGCTACATGACGTCATCGCCATTATTAAACGCGACATGACGTCATGACGAACTTCTACTGTTCACAGAAAGACAGATCTGTAGAACTGGTAACTGTATAACTGAACTTTGTTATAAGCAGAGAAGTCAATTCCATCTTTAATTTTCACCATAGTCTTCAATTTTGAATGACTGCACCACAAAGATGATGCCTTACATACTGCAGACTTCAAAATAACATAAATTAGAAAATGAGAACTCGATACTAGTATTAATCATAAAAAGTAAGACAAACTTACCAACTCAGATATATATGCCAGAACAACTGTCTCGCATATAATATTTACATTATTTGTTTCCATCCACTTCCTAAATATAATATATTCCTTCTCATATAATGCACTCGACTTTTTAGGTATTAAACTTTCTTCTGCCTTCGAGGCTTTTTCTAAAACTACCATTGGTAACGACGCCATCTTTCAATCGAATGCGCGCGTGAATCGGCTCTCCGCTGTCACAGTTGTGACGTCATAATACCAACGTCCATGTTGCCAACTATAAAACTTTACTTACACTTACTTCGTTTCATTTATAACTTTATAATGATGTTATACAAAAAATAGCGTATGCAACTCGTTTATAATGTTCCTTTTTTGCACTCATAAGAAAATAGTCTATTACTAAACTCACTCCTTCGTCGTTCGTTTAGTAATAGACTATTTTCTTATTCGTGCAAAAAAGGTCAACATTATAAACTAATTGCATAAACTACTATTAAAATCTCTCTGTAAATGTGCTGAAATATTTCATATCGACTTAATATTTTTCTGAAACTGACACAGATCACACATTCTATTGTATCACGGTGTTGAAAACACACTTTTTTGAGCGCAGTTGTTAATATTCTGAGCTCGAAAAATATTTTCGCAATCGTTGTGCGGATAATATTTTTTTGCGCGATGGCGTCCTCATTGCCAGTGCAAAACTCTGTCGTACGTTCTTACCGCTTGTTCCCATTGTCCGTCCTCACTGTCCTACCTCACTGTTCTTTCCTTCAATTTCACAGCCCGTCTCGCTTCCTGTCCTCTCTGACTTTCCCCACTGTCTATGCTCATTGTCCGTCCTCATTTCCCGTTCTCCTGGCGCATCTTCACTGCCCTTCTCCATCTTACATCTCTCATTACCTCCGCCTCCTTTTGTACACTTCCTCACATTCATCGTGAATATTCGACGAAGAACGACACCAAAACACATGAGGATTAGAGATGAAGAAACAATTCATGATTCGTAATATAATTATACTGACAACGATTGTAAAATTTTTTGGTAATATTTCCTGTGTAAATTATAGTTTCTGCAACAATCTCTATTTTTTTCGTTTCGACCTACTGGTCTCGGTAAAAACAATCGTGCCAAAAACCATTCATTGTTGCACTTAATACAAAAATATTTTGTATGTTTTTCTTTCACTTACAAGCAATACACTGAAGTAATATAAATAAAAGTATTGTGCGTGTACGCAGGCGCCGCTCTGCCATCTGTTCGAGGTGCAGCCCCTGCCCGAAGCGCTGGCTTTGGCGCCAGAAGCCGGAGACAGCGAGGGTGGTGGCGGCGGCGAGGACGCTGGGGCGGGGGAGGGCCCGCTGGTGGCGCTGCTGCGGCGACGCGACGTGGTGCGGCTGGAGCCAAGGGTTCCGCGTCCGCCGGCAGGCGGCGCCGCCGACGCCGACGCCTCCATGGGCTCCGCTTCGGCCCACTGCGCATGCGCCAGCGCCCGCGCCTCCGACGACGCCCTCGCGCAGCGCCAGCGCCGCGGCGCGCGCCTCGAGGTGGGCGCCCACACTGACGGCTCTAACAAACATTTCTACTCGAGTAGTTTTATTTACGCGTTGGTGGGTGCTTTATCTTGCCATTTCATTTCCGTTTGCCTTGTTATTAAAACATGAACGTAATACTTTTACCGAATTTTCGCAAGTCGTTGGGGCAATACCTGGACCGTTTTAGGCCTGTGCAAAAACACCGCTGATGACGTCAGCTGCGTCGATGCCTGCACATACGAGGCACCTAACGCGCGTCGTAGATTAGATTGTATCTTATGAGAAACGGCACACGAGCGCTCTTGGCAACGTACTTTGCGTGCGTGCGTTGCCAACGCGAGTCGAAAGCTAGAAAACGCACGTTATCTGACTTACGTGCTAGTGTGAGCATTATAGTTTGCTTGAGCTGTGAGCACAATGCACATCGCCAAGAGCGCTCTTGTGTCATTTGCATAAGATACAATGTTAATTTAGGACGCGCGTTAAGTGACTCGTGTGCGCTGGCATCAACGCAACGCTCGTGTGACACATTACTTTCGAAGTTAGGAACAACGATCAATACGAATCTTCTAGACTCTCCCCGAAAACGGAATATTATTAACTTTACCCGATTGTAAATGGTCAAAAATTGCTGGATGGGAACGAAGAAATGCGCAAATCCACAGGGAAACATTTATTTTATTTTGCGTTTGCGGAAATAGGTAAAAAAAAACGTAACAAATTACACGTAACATAAATTTGGTCCTTGAAATGAGTAATTTACACTGTTAAAACGAGTAGTGTGTAGCTTTAACCCATTAGAGAGGTATGATATCATCTATTAGCAAGATAGCAAGTTCATTTGGTTTCGAACATTTTTTTTATTTCTTCGACTTACTGGATATAATTTAGATTCATTTCTTTGATATTAATTTAATTCTTTCTGTCAATCTATGAACATGGGAGAAAAGTTCATAACTGGTTAATTAATTTCAATATTGAGGGTAAAAGATAAATTAAAAGATACATAATTTTTCATTTTGTTCTTTTTTATTATTATTAATATTCTCGCTACCCCCCAACAAATAGGAAGAGTTTAAGGTGAACAAAAAAATTAATATAATTTGATGAAATTTGGTATGAATTCCATTACCAATTACCAAAAATTGTTGAATTTGTCGCCTCCATTAACGCGCTGCAGTGTTGTTGAGAATGGCGTCGGGGTGTTCTCTGTGGCAGCTGGACCGCATCGCCGCGCACACCATCTGCTCCCTCCAGAGGCAGCGACCGACCATCGCGCGGCCCCGCGACGCCTCCCCGCCGCGGAGGCAGAGGAGGGGGAGGGGGAAGGGGCGGGGGAGCGCCTCCTCGACCCCGACCTCGTCCCGGAGCAGCCCGCGCACTGGTGCCAGCGGCACGCCACCCACGCAGAGGACCTCGAGGCGCGCAAGGTGTGATGCACGCGCGACGCCGCCAGGGCGCCTTCAAAAACCTGCGCATCAGGGTTCGTCAATCCGTCAAGTGGGGTTTTTTTTTTCTTTCCATTCCACTGGTGTAAAGACTTATTCGCAATGCAATTTAAACGTAACAACGTAAACGCTAAAGCTTGGTGTCATGTTATTGAATGGAACCAATCACACCTGTGAATGTGAACATAAAATGTAACCGTGGAAGCTTGCTTGCTACAGCGAACGAAAACGTTAGATGCTCTTCGGATTCATTGATTCTTAGTTGTTTTTTGGGGGTGCTCGTCGACTTCTATGTCATTACCCCTCTTAGTGTAGAGAGTGTTATCCCAAGAGATAGTGACGATCATCTCCCGTTAGATGATATTCGGCGCCTACCTATCGGCTTGCGGGTTTCCTCTTCAAATATCACCGCCAGCAAGCCACAAGCCAGCCGAAACCAGCTCTAAGTTCCCAACTGGTCTCCCGACATGGTAGATGTAGTGCATGTAAGTGAGTGAATGCAAGTGGAAGGAGAGGACAAGGATGAGAAAGGAATATCGTGTGCGGTTCATGGGCCGTTCGTTAAGGTTCTGCTTCGGCATTCGCTTGGTATTGGTAAAAGAAAACCATTGAAATCTACTGATCAGAACAGCCGGTCACTAGAAATCTCCTCCAAAAAGCGGCGCTGAATTCGATCTAGTTACTTTCAGATAACTAGTGTCGAAAATCCTACCCCCGTAGGGATTCAAACCCCAGGATCGCCCAGTCAAAGTCGCTGCTGTGGCAACTAATGTTGTAAATTAATTTGCCAATTGAAAGAAAACTTGTTAATTTGTCGTCTCTATTCAAACACTGCAGTATTATAGAATATTGTATTGTTAGAGTATTGTTATAAGAATGTTCTTTTCCGTGGCATGGACCACATCGCCTGCTTTCTTTGGATCTTGCTGGCGATTGTCGGTGTCATATTATCTTAACGGGAACGTGAAAGCTTGCTCTTTGCAAATTTCATATGAAACTCAAGCAGTTTTGAGAACAGAAATTATTCATCATAATTGCACACTGAGCGCTCCATCCATTATTCCGTGGCGGTCATGGCATAAGAAATAATTATATCCAAGAATGATAGTGTTATACTTACCTTAATTTGGGTTGATTGACTGCCGAGTGGCAAGCCATATTGTAACGCTGACATTTTACCGTAGCCGTCATACAATTCAATATGTTTTGCCTACTAATGAACGGCAAATATCACACGTGTAACTTAATAATACGAAATTTCCCACCTCATACTCTTTGGCGAAAGTTATCTTCAACCCTACACGTCCTAGACGCTCCTAACATTTCCCCTTGGGTGTTGTGTGTAGGTGCGCACGCGGCTGCGCGCGCTGTGGGGCGAGGCGGCGGTGGCGGCGCTGGAGGCGCAGCTGGTGGCCGAGGGCCCCGCGGCGGCGGCGCGGGCGGCGGAGGCCGCGGCGGAGGCGGCGCTGTCGGCGGCGAGGGCGAGCGGCTGGGCGCCGGGCCGCCACGGCGGCGGGCTGCTGCGCGCGCGCGTGCCCCGCGGGCTGGCTGCGCTGGCGCTGCACCGCCGCGCGCTGCGCCTGCCCGTCGCCTGCATCCCCGCGCCGCACCTGCTGCCGCCGCCGCTGCTGCTGCGCGCGCGCGGCCTCGCGCCTCGCATGGCCGCGTCGGCGCCGCCTGAGCCACACACACCCCGCCCCCGCATTGCTCCGCACCCGGCTGGGCGGCTGAGCCCCTTGTTCCGATGCCCGATTATTTCGGTCCGCTACCGAATCGGACTTTTTCTACTCCCATTGTATAAATTCTGTCATTAGATGGATGCAACCAGTTGCATAATGATAGTCATTTCGATACAGTTTTCATTATGATACAGGTTCTTGACCAATCACAGAGACGCTTACAAACCAATTATTGGCACTACATTTAAGTAACGTTAAGATCTCAACGCAAGTCATTTTGTGTTATTTGCTGCTGCCGTGTGGTTGTCCTTAAAAGCTGGCCATTTCTTATGTTTGAAATATTTAGTGAATGGTGGTTCTTTCTGGTGGTGTTGACGTTTCCAGAAATGAGAGAAAATACGAAAATGGTGACGTCGGAATATTACTGCCGCAACTTTTGTAGTCCCTCGCAGGCGCTCTGGTAAAACAAAGCCACCTGCAGGTGTAGGGTAGAGAGGTGTCCGCTAGGTGGCCTTGGCTGAATCTTGCATGACGACTGCCACGACACGATTCAGTGGAGAAGTTTAACTTATAAAAGTTACCATAAGTCGTAGAAAAAGTATCGTATGAAACTCGATGGGTATTAATACACTCGTGTGAAGTTTACGGTACTCGCTTGTCTCGTAATATCAAACTCGTGTATTAATACCCATCATTACATCATCTTTTCATAATGTACTATTTTAATCCGGAGATGAATAACAAACGGGCAAGTGAAATGAGTTTATTTTATTTACCATTTATACTATAGTCAAACTTTACGAAACTGATATCAGCGTCGTAATAAGAGTTATTTTATTACAACAATGTGTTCTTATAATCTATATCTCTTTTTGACACATTTATGCCCATATTTATGTTCCAAAATGTGAAAGTTAACTTCAACTGTTTGTTTCTTAGATCGAATATCTTATATTGCCAAGTTTATATCCTCAACAGTCATAAACTTCCTAATGTATACAGAATATCCAAAAATGTGTTGGAATGTGTAAATAAAAAATTTAATTTTATACAAATTTCATTTTATTCTTTTAACTTTCTACATAGCCTCCTCCTGTTTCAACACAACCAATTTCTTTCTAGAAGTGTTTGGAATGCGCTAGAAACATCACTCTTAAATGTAGGTTTTAGATAATCTGTCACTATATTTTAAATCTCGAAAAACTGTACGAAAACCCATGCATTCAACTCCTTTCATGGGGTCCTTTAGTTTGGAGAACAGAATAGTTTCACTGGTTCCTGATCTGATGTAACTATAAGGGGGTGTAAAAGAATTGCCTCTTAATTTTAACTCGAAACTAGCACTCTTCAACATATGAACTGGTTTTCATGCATGGGTTGTCGTCCAGCAGATTTCGGTAGTGAGTTGGTTGCACACGTTGAGTTCTTTCCAGAAGACGTTTCATCACATCTTTACGAAACATGCCATTCATAACATGCCAAACATTCCTCTGTTATCATTTAACATCTTTGACGTCAGTTTTAGACAAAAAAAATCCGATTTTGTGGAACATTTTTGCCTGTGGTACTAGACGAAAGATGACCACTACTTGAGTCATAATTTAAAAATTGCCGTCCATCCTGAACCACCAGTGCCGACTGAGAAAAGCAATCATCACCATAAGCCAATTTCATGATCTCGAATGTTTCCGACGCGGACCTATGGTCCAATTAAAAGAAGTTGGGGATTGACAGTTGCGAATGGAAAGGGACGATGTTGACAAGGTGCTTACACTGAGCACGTGTTCCCGGGACACGAAAATAAACATTTAAAATAAATACTTATCACAGTAACCAAATCATGTACTTATATTGTAGGAAGCAACAGCTACAGAGGCACAACTGTCGATCACCAACTTATCTATATATATTAATCAGATCATAGCATAGAACTTTATCGCAGGGCGTTGTTCCATTCTCACGCAGTGACCGACTCAAAACGCACAAGCACAAAGAAGTGTCAGCGTATTCGAAACTCAAGGAAAAATTAACTGTCGCTTCCAAAGACCATCAGTGGCGAAGCTTTACAGCAAGCAAACCAAGTACTGCTTGCTTTACTTTTCGAGTTACATATTGTGAATACTGTTAAACTACATGAATGGGACGTCGCCGACGCTTTTAACTACCTTCTGTTGTTTGACTTCCTTTTTTCTTTCTTCGTCTTCTTTTTTTCATCTTCTTCTCGTCATCGTTTTCTTCGTCTTCGTCATCTTTGTCGTCGTCATAGTTTTGTTCGTCGTCCTCGTCGTCTTCTTCGTCGTTCACATCGTCTTCTTCTTCTTCGTCGTCGTCTCTTTCTCTTTTTCGATATTGGTTCTGGAGAACGCCACCTACATCTAATTAGGTGGTGTGGATTTAGTTCTCGGCATATTCACCAAGATCACAGTACTAAAACACGAAAAAACACGTTTTTGGAAATTTCTTAGAATTCCATGGCCGGATCTGAAAAAAAATATCAGTTTCCCATCAAGAGACCGAGACGCGTCGAATGACACCTAGTATGTCCCGATTGGTGCACGGGAAGTGGTCTAAGACGGAAGACGAAAGTGGTGAGTGACGGAACCACAAATCCGTACGCACGCCCCGAGTTCACTCAAATACTATATAGGGATGATTCCAGTCTGCCTAGTGTAATGATTCAGAATCAGTTACAGTTGATTTACTATGAATTACGGCAATTTTAAGTTATTCAATAAAGAAACCTTAACTTACACGGAACAAACTATAGCAAAACGAGGACCATATGTGGTGAACAGGGTATAGAAAAAAACAAAAGATAGCCGCATTGCGTAAGAACAATACTTTTAGTTTTTAAAACGCGCAAAAATAAACATAATTGAACATGACAATTAGATGGCCACTGATTTAAGTAGAATTACAGTGGTTGTTTCGTCGAAATCAAACCACGGGTTATGGTTTAAATGAATAAAATGCATAAGTGAGCTTCAACGCCATGTACGGGAAAAATAAACATTTTCAAGATTTTAAGTGAAACCCGTAAATTATGCCGTAATGATAATTACAGGTCGGTGTATCTGAATTGCGGCAAATTTATGAAAATAGTAAAAGACTTACAGGATACCGTAGAGGTTTATTTTTTCATAATTTTCATGTTACAAAACGACAAGGGAGAACAATTGACGTGTAAATCTACAAGTATGTGGGATAGAAATAAGCGTTTTTCGGCGTAATGGGGCCAAAAATGCGCGTTTTGGAAACTAAAGTGAGACATTGGAATCGAATGGCAATTTTTGAACACTGTGGGAGAGTTATAAAGTGAAAATTGCGGAAAATAAGAATGTTTCTTAGTATGGTGATAATTAACAAGAATGACAGTGACAGTGGTTTGTTTTGATCGAAATTATATAACCTAAGGAATACAACAATGAGTGGTAGCAGAATAGCAGTGGTGTTGTGAAGGTGTAGCTGCATGTAAAAAAAATATGTGAGCAAACGTTTCGTGTTTGAACTTCAAGTTTTGAAGTTGAATTTGTTTTAACAAGTTTTAGTTACGAATCAATGTAAAGTTGGAACAGTATCGATATTTTGAAAATGTGGCAGTACGCGAATTTCAAAGTTTAGATTTTTGCCGATAAAATAGAGAAGTCGCGTCAATAGTAATTCTAGTGTAAAAAACTGAGTCGATTCGCCGCGGACGGAGCGAGACATATATTAGAGGATTGCTTGTGATTGGAACCCAGCGACGACGGGGGAAGCGTGATAACGTGCACGTCCATGCAGTGATCGCGTATGCTGGGGGAAAGTGGTTCGGGGCCCAGGAGATGTGATATGGTGTCTGGACATCACGCAGACAGCAGCAAAAAAAGGGAAGTGTACGCGGGTTTGTTTTTTTTCACCATAGAAAATTTATTGGCGATACCTCAATAGTTATCCAAGAGACAGATTGTTTAGTAGTAATCGATAAATGAATGGCCATAAAAAAAAACATTAAAACATTAAAATGTCCAGAAATTTCAATAGTTTTCAAAATATCATTCAGGATTTTTTAAAATAATAGGCAGATTTGCATTTATCAGAATAAAATCTAGAAATATTAATTCAATTTAAAAGAAAGCACGTGCAAAAATAAAAAGAAAGGAATTCCAAGGAGAAATGGTTATTGTTGTGTATATATTTTTATGGTTGGTATATTTTGTTTGTCAGTGTGATATATGTTACAGGATTTTTTTTATTTATGTGTATTGTGTGTAAGTGATGGGCTGGTTTAAATGTAGATCACAACAAGTGGATGGAAAAAGGAAAAGATTCTTCTGGTGAATAAATTAAATGTCGGAAGACGAGGCTGCCGACCGAGGCTTTTGCTCTCTCACACTAATGTGTCATTATTTCAGTAGTTAGGAACCTGGATGCACTGCAAATTTAAGCTACAGTTTATGTCTTTCCGTACGGAACCGGTCACGACTCACATTGGAAACAAATTTTCTGTAATTGTGTATTATACTTTTTGAGAAAATCGGGCATTTTAAATTATTTGAAAAGTAAACACGTCATGGACGTTGATTGGTAAATAAATTAAGTAAGCATAGCCGGTGCGAAAGGGGAACGCACGTATTGCAACTCGCGCACGCACACGCATGACATTGCGATAGATAATTGATGGTGAAAAGGAGAAGGTAGGGAAATTGATTACACTAGTATTCAAGAAGCGAAGCTCATTGCTTTCATTTAACGTACATCTCTCTCTCTCTCCCTACTGCTTAATTCAGCACTCAAGCGCCGGGTGCGCTGCAAGCAACGGTAGCTCTGCTTTCATTGCCCATAGGGCTGTAACTTTCGATTACGTGACTCGTCTACGCGAAGGATTGGGATACACTGATACCTCTGGTAAAGGAAAATAAAAGCAGAACTGACCGGAGACTTCGGATTCCACACGACTTCAAGCAATTCGTATGGAAGCCAGTAGAGCCAAGCACAAATCAGTACCTGCGGCAATGTCCTGCTGCCTAGTGACACAATTCTTACTTTAGCAAATAATGACTCATTTTGGCGATATGCGAACTGGAGTTAGATTTTTTTGTTAATAGGTAGTTCAAGATGTTTTTCAAACGATTGTGTAGGGTGGCTGTGTAAAAGACACTTTTCTGATTAGGCCATTTCAGAGTGAAAGTGTCAGTGAAAAAATAAAGATTGTAAAGAAATCAATCTACTATCTCCTGACTTACAAAACTTGCAACAGGAATATCGGTAATGGCAATTTGTGAGACTTTTTCAAAGAAATTCATACAAGTTTTGCGGTTAAGAGGATGTGCTAATAACAGTAAGTTACATCTGCTGTATTTCATGACCATTTTCTGTAGACAATTCCATTGCGGGTTCACGGATTTTGGTCCAAAAATAACGTATTCTAGTTTGCCGACGTTTCGGAGTTTATTATAGCTCCATCTTCAGGGCTGGACAAGTTTTCACAACACGGTTATTAAAATATTTCCACAGTGATAATTACCATAATAATGTTTAAAAAAAATTATATAAACATTGAACATTGAATATATAATTACAAACACGCAGAAGGCTGATACTATTCGTCTATGTTCACAACAACCAAAAACTTTATATATATATAATATATATATATATATATATATATATATATTATATATTTTAAAAAGTTTTTTTTTTTCAACTCCCTGTTCGCGACCCACAGGCGTCATGCGTGCAGCAAGGCTTCAGGACCAGGCCGCCCGCCATTAAACATTTGCTATTTACGGGTTGCATTTGGAATCGGTTCTCAAACCGTAAATCGCGGGTAGCGTACTTTAAGTGGACGCAGAACGCTAGTCAAAAGACGAAGTCAGAAGACTACTTAGGCTAAATGTACCGACACTAGTTCAATTTGTCGCCACCACGTGGCAGCACCAAGTTTAGTGAATTTTACTTTACCGATTACGTGTGAACAAATGGTCCGATTTTCGATCTGTAAACGGCATTTGACTCCTGTTTATAATAGAATCTACGCTACGAAGCTCTTTTTTCAAAAAAACACTAGCAGAAACTCGATTTTTAAAATTTTTCTCGTACTTCCGGGAACAATTTCAAAAATGTGGGCTTATAGCGCGATGGCGACATGAGTCCGTCAATCAATTTTTCGGTATTAAGGACCCACAAAACATGGATTCTGGCTACACCACGAGTTACAGGAAGTAATTTACTATAGAACAACACGATTTATCCACATTTTCATTATCAGGACTCGGCTTTGAGAGTTTTCCTGCGCACGATATAACTTTCTCTTCGTATGAAGATTGAGAAGAGAGATAAAGTAAAATAAATGTTCACAATTTGAAATTCCATTAATAAAATATTAATTATATCGAATCTAAAAGTAACTACTTTTTCTGCCTACTGTTTTTTTTATTTCTTTCTATCAGCAATGAAAATAAAGAGATGCACGTAGAAAACGCAGACACGAACAGAGAATCTTTGAAGCACTCTGTTCGAAATCTTTACGTGCAGCACATAGGAATGTCAGCAATTCTGAATTAGTATTAGACAAAAATATGCTCATTGCAAAAATATAAACACATTTAAATAAAAACTATTTTTCAAAATTAATTAAATATATTTCCGGAAATAATTTCAAGAAAATTTGGTAATTTGTGAAAATACCTTAATAATTAGCAAATAATAAATATACTGTTAAGCAGATATTAAATGATCAGCAAAATATGTAAAATACGTAATACAGTACAAAATTTGTAACGAAAATTTTAAATATTTGTTAGGATTGCAACAGTTCGCCTAAATTACAAAATGAGAACAGTAGACAAAACATGTAATTACATTAGACCCGGACTTTAGCCATGAGATCGACAAGCAGTACGCGAAACAGAAATTTGACGTTACTGAAGATCATTTTTTTACATGACTAGAGAAGTCTATTTATCCGATTTCAGTGTATGATATGGCGTTAGATTCAGGTGCATCTCGCCAGCGCGCTATTTTACCACTTTTTCAAATATGTCCGCAAGTATAAAAACATTTTAAAAATTCGATTCGGCTATTTTACTGGGAAAGGATTAACCAGGTGAATTCTATCAAGGTGACAAACGCCGTTTTGAAATGATAAATCGAATCGTAGGATAAAGAGAGCTCTTGCGTTATCTCCGCTTGTTTTTTCCGGTAGTGAAATGGTAATGGAAGATCTTAGAAGTACAATATATCTAAAATACGATGTGAGGAGATGGAATATGGGTGATATTTACGCAATTAGTTCGATTTTTTCTTTTTGAAATCAGCACCAAAGCGGGATCCGTGTTTTTGAGTGATACCTCAGACATTCTTATGATGGTATTCGAAGGAAGATGGAATATGTGAATAAGGTAATAGTTTTATACTACTATTAAAGATGATACGAGACCGTTTACCCCTATTACAGCATCACTAGTTTCATATGTGGGGAAAAAATATCTTGAGATGCGAAGTGACGGAAGCATCAACGAAGTGACGGGGTGTCTGGCTTGCTGCCCCCGAAAGTTTAGCCTTCTTGCCCGTCGCCGCGCCGCGGCGGCCGCCGCCCGGCTCGCCCGTGCCGGCTTGACCGCGCCGCCGGCCAACAATGTCCCGGCGGCGTGGAAGGGGAAGCGGTAGTGGGGTGAGGTGTTTTTCGAAATTTCACTTACCGTCGCTCCTAATTATCCGATTTGCATGTTTGACACGGCGTTGGATTCTGGAAGCGTGTCGCCATCGCGCTATAAGCCCACATTTTTGAAATTGTTCCCGGAAGTACGAGAAAAATTTTAAAAATCGAGTTTCTGCTAGTTTTTTTGAAAAAGAGCTTCGTAGCGTAAATTCTATTATAAACAGGAGTCAAATGCCGTTTACAGATCGAAAATCGGACCATTTGTTCAGACGTTATCGGTAAAGTAAATTCCTGCTGATGGTGCTGCGATCTATTGAATTTTCCTACAAGTTTTTTTCGGTACATTTAGCCTTAAGAAATCGGAAGTACTTTCAAATGGCGACTCATTAATCAAACTATCATATGACCAGAATCTAAAATCATTTTTGAAACAGCATCATTGATCCTGTTCTGGATAAATGTTTGGCAACAATATTCAGCAATTGGTGAACTTGAACTGAGACATTAGTTTCTCCATAACTTATCTGTGAGAACGCACTTTCTCGAGTTTAGTTTTTTGAAATAAGTACA
>JAHLJT010002406.1:147133519-147285894 GCA_031308135.1 Acheta domesticus | reverse complement strand
GCACGGCGTGTTGAAATGTTAATAAAATTACTTTCATTTTACATTACATTTAGAATTCATTTCTTTTCCTGCCTATCAATGACCGTGATAAATAAATACTCGAGCAACGTCGGTTATTGCAGCAAGTTCTTTCTAGAACAGTTCAACTGAATCTCGTAATTTTTCCTCTCCTCATCACAAATATGCTACACACTCACATGTCTCACACGCGCATATTTATTCAGGTTTCTGTGGAGACATACTCTAGTCCGACCACTTAGATCCGATTTGTATTCTTCTTTTTGACGAAAGATTTTCGGAGTTTTAATGATGCGCGCATGCGTATGCGCGATTCTGAAGTCGCCTCAGAAGCCGCTGTGCGCATGTGCACGTTCGCCAAACTCCGGAAATGGTCCGTCAAAGAAGCGTGTGAATTAGGTCTTAGTTGCAAGTTGTGGGATCAGTGGTGCCTGCGCTTCCCGGCAGAGTTCGGCGAGGTGTGCTTCGTGGCACTGCCGGAGTGGGAAGCGCTCCCTGGTGCAAATGGCCGCGCGAGATAGCGACTACGAAGTGGGGGAGGGGAGCGGCGAGGAGATCTCTCCGCCCTGACAGGCGTCGACGAGCGAAGCTCGCACACTAGGCAGAAACATTTTCTAACAGATGTACCACCCCGGGAGGAAGTTGTTCAGCTCTTTGAGTGGACCGGCTGAGTTTAACTGATTGCTGCTGTCTCGCCAGCGACTCTGACAGACGGTCCTACATTCGATTCCCGACGATGGCGTGTTTTCGATCTGCGTCAATTCAGCCGCTGTCTGGAGATAATTCTGGTAGCTACTGATTCTCTCTGACTGATAGCTGACCGTGATTTTTTTCTCGATTATTACCAGGCGAATGCCGAAGCAGAACCGTCACAAACAGGCCACGGATCGCACGCGATGTTCCTCTTCTTAAACGCACTACACTACACTACACACGCACTACGCACTACACATGTCGGGATGCCAGTAGAGAGCATGGAGCTTGTCCCGACTGGGTGGTACGTACCCTCTGGGGATGAAGGCGGTACCTGGGAAGGAAAAAAAAAGGATTTTTTGTTTCCAACAATTGTTAACTATTACCCGTAATTTTTACTTAATCTCTACAATTTCCTGATGTGTGTATTCTGCATAGAAGCATTGGATCAAGAGCAGATTTAAGTTACTGAGCAAGGTGTAACGTTACGTGACAGGGGTAGAGGTTCTTGGCAACTGTTCATTTTGGGACACACGTGTTATTGGATCACATATTGCAAGGAAAAATATATTACACGAAATAAAAGTGACAGTTACTAGAAAGTTAATTAAAGAAGTGAGATTATTTTTGAAGTTTATTTGTCCATGTGAAGACTTTTTATAATTATATAAGACACTATTCTCGCAGAGAAAAACTACATATGATTTGTTTGTGATTTCTCTTCCACCAACTACTTTTAGTAGTCATATGTGCTTAAAATCTACACAAACGCAGGTATCTAACAAAATACTTTAATTATTAGTTGAAAGATTTATTTTTTAATTCAATTAGTAGTTTCTCTATTTTCTCTGAATCATTTCTGAAGGAAGGTTAGGCCTAGGATTGTAACGGAACCGGAATAAAATGTGATTTTTTTTTCTGCGCCACCAAACAAACGCTGTCGTACCAAACGAAGGGCTGGACTTTTGACCCCCTAGAATCCCCTTCGTGCCAGCGATCGCCGCGCGGAGCGACGCCTCTGCCTCGTTCGCACCCTTGATTTAGGGCGCGCGCACACGCCACCCCCCACCCCACCGCACCCCTCCCCACCCCACCCCTAACGCACGCGCGCGCTTCGCCTCGCGCCGCGCGGTCCAGCTCCATTAACACAGTGCCACCCACGAGTCGGTGACGACTGTTGGCATTCCAATCGATAGGCAAACCTGCGTTCGCCTCGAGAAGCGGAATAGCGATTTTTCTTTGTCGCAGACGAGGAACGCGACAACGAGAAGGCGAGGCAAATCCCAGGCACCCACGCGCACATATTTCCTCTGACGCAAACTACGAGTCGATGTAGAGTCGATTTTTATAAAAATCTGATTGAAGTATTCAGTGTAAGATACACAAAAAAGTATACAAAACTACAGTTTATTCCAACAATATGCAATTATTACACCTTAAGCCAGTTCATCAGAGACAAATAAGTAAAACCCAAGACCACCCTGAAGCCGCAGTATCTTAATAATAGCCCTAATCTCATCACAGCTTCCCGAGCTTCTATAACCTCCCTAGCATTGAAGTGTTCCCGTAGGCTCTCGCTCTCTCACTCGAGTAGGAGCTAACAGAACTCAGTTGCCTATTCCCTGAACTGCGTTCCTAACTTCCTGCTCTGGCGCTCGCAGCCCCTTAGGTAGTCGATGCGATGTGACGCCCTGACTCGCCTTAATGGTCACTGTAACGGTGACTGCCTCCTCAGGGCTGGCTGCCCTGTAAGCGTGCGCTGCCATGCCGCGCGCGTTTGTTTCAAATGCTTCAACACTGTTTGATATACTGTTTGTGCGTTTTTCTTAACTTGACAAGTTTTATTCAAAAGTACAGCAAAACCCTTATATTTTGAAACCCATTCAAAAACATTTAAAAGTATTAATATTGAAGAATTGATAAAGTCAACAATAAAATCTTTAGTCATTCGCTCGGCAGCAATGGTCGAGGCCACATCGTGTGTCCCGCTCAGCATAGCTCCGCGGTTTGTGATAGTTTTGCGTGTATTCATCGAACTCAAAGGGTGGATTTTTAAGCCGAAGTCTGAGCCGCGGCTTCTTCGAACCGCGGCTTGAAACCCTAGTTTCGCTTGATAAGACACGGCTTTGGCGAAGTTTAGAGGCCGCGGCTTAAAAATTCCAGGCCTTGGCGAAAGGTGGTTTGAAGTCGTGGCTCATTCACTCAACAATAGAAAATAGAATACTTTACACTTATGGATGATTTTCGAGCCAATGTTCATCGGCTCAGGATACTGAACCCGATAACAAGAGTGTTGGGGATCGCAGCAATTCCTTAGAAGAATGCAACAATCGGGAATTTTGGAGATTTCGCTTTTCTAAAGAAAAGGCATTTGGCCGAAATATTGCAACCTAACCTCAGTCACATGGGCAAAAGAGGACGGATTTACTCGTGACCATTTACACTTCACTCAAACCCATTTTCGTAATTGTTTATTAAGAAAAACAGAAGATACAAATAATTATATTTATATAACTTGTAATGGAACCATGTTTTTAGAGTTCGTAATCGAGCAGAGTTGTTTTTTCTTTATTCTCAGTTTGTATTTTTTTTTTTTTTTTGCATGTTCTCTAATTTTTACCGTTTATTGCCTCTCCAATAATTCCTCTTCGAAATTCTTTTTTTTTAGAAAGGGAAATTAAAATATGGTAGTTCAATTTTTATCAGGGACTTTCAACTTTGATTTCAAAGAAAACTGCAAATAACTCCATATAAAAACTAAATGCATGAACTAATTTTGGCACTGCAAGTAGTGACCTTTCAGAACAGTATTAATTCAAATATTTTAGCAATAAATCATTATCCCTTTAACTCTTTGTGGTTTATAGGAGTAGAAATTGTGACAGAAGAATTTTATCATCAAATCCTTCTTTTCTTGACTAACATTTATATTCCCACAATTAGTATAATTTATTGTCCTCTTTTGCTTCATCATTCAACGTCTTTCAGAGGCCAACACAAAAACAAACGTTGCTACAAGAAACAAATTTGTAAAAGAAAAACATGAAAATTTCAAGTAACCATTAGCAATAACCAAATGCAAATAGCACATACTAACTTAACATAAATTCTTATGATTATTATATTTAAATTAGCAACTATCTTACTGCACTACTATTTGAAGAACAGATATTTTAACACGTACTACCATCCTTTTGTAACACAATGATATTTCTAAGATTTGTCAAATCTAACAGAATAGTTGATCCCTCACAATGTGAACTACATTTATTATCTTGTATTATTAACTGAGAAAGAAAATTCATAGCCCTTTAAAAAAAAGAAATTAGTTTGTGGTAGTGGTATATGAGGTTATTAAAATCGCACAACTTTTAACAAATATTCAAACATTTGCAGGCAGTTATCTTCTTCAGTTTTAAGTATTTCTAATAAATAAATATTTTAAAAATCTTATCCACCAGACCAACAATTTCCATTACTTCAAACCAATTACATCACATACGAAAGATAAATAAGTCACTGTTACAAATAACAGACTGCAAGTAAGGGCATTGTTTAATGAATATACACTATTTATATTTAAAATGTTTATTCATATAATCAGTTTTTCAGCTAATCCTAATATATGTAGGTAGTTTGTTTTTTTTAACTAAAGCGAAAATACACCTATTGGCCACAAAATGCTCGTATTCGATGTGCTGAATTCCTCGCATATTTTCGCCCAAGCTTGCCTCTTCTAATTATTTGATAAAACAGTACCCCTTTATCGCTAAAATCTTCGTACTTGTGACATATTTCCGCCAGAATCCCCTTTCTTTTTCAAGCCGAGCCATCTGTAATATAGAACGACATTTTGGCATGACTTTGTAATTATTTTAAAAGTGTAATTCAAGTCATTATCAAATATTTCTCAGTTACAGCAAAAAGACAGGGAGACCAATTGAAATGCTCAACGAAATATATCAATTACTGGCCGTGCTCGCTGTGTGTGTGTGTGTTTGTGTTCTTCCTCTAAGGGAGTGGCGGGGCGGCGTGCGCAGGCGGCCGTGGCTGCAGGCGCAGGTGCGCGCGCTGGCGTGCATGCGGAGCGAGTGGCCGTGCGCGCGGGGGCGTGTGTGTGTGTCTGGGTTCTTCCTCTAAAGGGAGTAGCGGGGCGGCGTGCGCAGGCGGCCGTGGCTGCAGGCGCAGGTGCGCGCGCTGGGCGTGCCTGCAGAGCGAGTGGCCGTGCGCGCGGGGGGCGTGTGTGTGTCTGGGTTCTTCCTCTAAGGGAGTGGCGGGGCGGCGTGCGCAGGCGGCCGTGGCTGCAGGCGCAGTTGCGCGCGCTGGGCGTGCCTGCAGAGCGCGTGGCGGTGCGCGCGGGGGCGTGTGGTGTGTCTGGGTTCTTCCTCTCTAAGGAGTGGCGGGGCGGCGTGCGCAGGCGCCGTGGCTGCAGGCGCAGGTGCGCGCGCTGGGCGTGCCTGCGGAGCGAGTGGCCGTGCGCGCGGGGGGCGTGTGTGTGTCTGGGTTCTTCCTCTAAGGAGTGGCGGGGCGGCGTGCGCAGGCGGCCGTGGCTGCAGGCGCAGGTGGCGCGCTGGGCGTGCCTGCAGAGCGAGTGGCCGTGCGCGCGCGGGGCGTGTGTGTGTCTGGGTTCTTCCTCTAAGGGAGTGGCGGGGCGGCGTGCGAAGGCGGCCGTGGCTGCAGGCGCAGGTGCGCGCGCTGGGCGTGCCTGCAGAGCGAGTGGCCGTGCGCGCGGGGGCGTGTGGGTCTGGGTTCTTCCTCTAAGGAGTGGCGGGGGCGTGCGCAGGCGGCCGTGGCTGCAGGCGCAGGTGCGCGCGCTGGGCGTGCCTGCAGAGCGAGTGGCCGTGCGCGCGGGGGGGGGCGTGTGTGTGTCTGGGTTCTTCCTCTAAGGGAGTGGCGGGGCGGCGTGCGCAGGCGGCCGTGGCTGCAGGCGCAGGTGCGCGCGCTGGGCGTGCCTGCGGAGCGAGTGGCCGTGCGCGCGGGGCGTGTGTGTGTGTCTGGGTTCTTCCTCTAAGGGAGTAGCGGGGCGGCGTGCGCAGGCGGCCGTGGCTGCAGGCGCAGGTGCGCGCGCTGGGCGTGCCTGCAGAGCGAGTGGCCGTGCGCGCGGGGGCGTGTGTGTGTCTGGGTTCTTCCTCTAAGGGAGTGGCGGGACGGCGTGCGCAGGCGGCCGTGGCTGCAGGCGCAGTTGCGCGCGCTGGGCGTGCCTGCAGAGCGCGTGGTGGTGCGCGCGGGGGCGTGTGTGTGTGTCTGGGTTCTTCCTCTAAGGGAGTGGCGGGACGGCGTGCGCAGGCGGCCGTGGCTGCAGGCGCAGGTGCGCGCGCTGGCGTGCCTGCAGAGCGAGTGGCCGTGCGCGCGGGGGCGTGTGTGTGTCTGGGTTCTTCTCTAAGGGAGTGGCGGGACGGCGTGCGCAGGCGGCCGTGGCTGGAGGCGCAGGTGCGCGCGCTGGCGTGCTGCAGAGCGCGTGGCGGTGCGCGCGGGGGGTGTGTGTGTGTGTCTGGTTCTTCCTCTAAGGAGTGGCGGGCGGCGTGCGCAGGCGGCCGTGGCTGGAGGCGCAGGTGCGCGCGCTGGGCGTGCTTGCAGAGCGCGTGCGGTGCGCGCGGGGGCGTGTGTGTGTGTCTGGGTTCTTCCTCTAAGGTGAGTGGCATGGCGGCGTGCGCAGGCGGCCGTGGCGTGGAGGCGCAGGTGCGCGCGCTGGGCGTGCCTGCGGGGCGCGTGGCGGTGCGCGCGGGGGGGCGTGTGTGTGTCTGGGTTCTTCCTGTAAGGGAGTGGCGGGGGGCGGCGCAGGCGGCCGTGGCTGAGGCGCAGGTGCGCGCGCTGGGCGTGCCTGCGGAGCGCGTGGCGGTGCTCGCGGGGGCGTGTGTGTGTGTCTGGGTTCTTCCTCTAGGGAGCGGCGGGGCGGCGTGCGCAGGCGCCCGTGGCTGGAGGCGCAGGTGCGCGCGCTGGTCGTGCCTGCGGAGCGCGTGGCGGTGCGCGCGGAGGGCTGGCTGGACGCGGGCGGCGACGCGCTGGAGGGCGTGTGCGCCGTGCTGCGTCGCCGCGGGGGCGCTGGCGGCGGTGCGGGACCCCGTGGCGCTGGCGTGCGCGCGCGGGGGCGACGCGGCGCTGCTGGAGGCGCCGCTGACCACGCCCTGGCGCTCGACGACGTCCTCGTCGAGCCCCTGGAGGCGGAGGCGGAGCACGCGGGGCCGAGAGCTTCGTGGCGGCGCCCGAGGCCCCGAGGAGCAGCGCCGCCGCAGCGCGCGTGCTCACCTCGCCGAAGAGGAGCTGCGCGCTGCGCTCAGGGCCGCCATGGCCAAGCCACAGGTGGGTCGCTCTCCCCGTCACATCCAAAGGCGTAACACACCGTGGTCATCCGAGCGATGTAAATACTAATATTTGGCAAATGCATGTGTTGCTTGCACGTTTTCAGTTGCGCACGATCTGACAGGTTGATATAAAAACTGAGTTCTCACTGTTATTTTAGTTGCAAAAGTAGAGAATTGTACTGACTGTTTTATTTTTTCGTATACGTAACACCCGTGGAAACATTAAGTTCGCGTCAAAAATGTGTTGACCCGAGAGGTTGACGGTGGTGGACTATCTGCTTGCAACAGAGCTACCTAACGATAATTTTCATAACTTTATTCTCTAGACCGAACTATGAAAATTATTTGATTGGATTAATTTATTAGATTGGAGAGTATAAAATATTTTAATGTCCATTAAGAACTAAACGATAGAAGTATAGAAGTAAAAAATCCATGTATCCTGCCATGAAAATGAACTGACATTAATTTTTGTAAACATAATGTTGCCTTTAAGTTTTAATAATATAATGTTCTTATAAGAGACAGTAGGACAGCGAGTATGACTCAGTGTTGAGGTTTGTCCCAGAACTGGCGGTCGGATCCGAGTCTGGGTAGATATTGTTATCCAATCTACATTCCTATTAATTCCACAAAATTACATCCTACATTTGTATTGAAATTGTATGCATAAAGCAGCCAAAATTCTCTTTCATATCGATCGTTAGCAGACAATCGTTAGATAACGCTGTCGGCAGGGACCGCCATCAACCCCATCAACCTCTCGGACCAAGGTATTTTCGACGCGAAATCTAATATTTCCACGGGTGTACGTGGAAAAATTAGATTTCGCGTTCCCCTCCTCGCTCGCGAGTCGGGGATTAATAGAGAATTTCCAAAGCCTCGTGATATCACCTAAGATGATGTACGTGCACGTAAGTGCTGAGTAAATTTTAGAGTTTGAATAAAATGTGAGTCATTTTATGTTTAACTTTTTACAATAATCCTTTTAAATGTGATTGTTTTATTGTTTACGTATCTTTTTGCACCCTTTTTCACCCGAATAAATGCCTGTTTGATTGCCTATTTTAGTAAAATAAATGCGTGTTTGCTTGCTTATTTAGGTAAAATAAATGCCTGCGTCCGTCGCTGGCGGTGACGCAAGGCAAGCGCGCGTGGGTGCCGCAGGTGCAGCTGGTGTGCTGACACGCACTCGCTGGACGCGGAGGCGACGCGGGAGCCGGTGGCGCGCGCGGTGGCCGAGGCCAACGCCGCGGTGCGCCAGCGCCACAGCGACATGGCGCTGCACCTGGCGGCCGGCAGCGGCCTCAACAGCCCGCGCAGCCCTCGCCCGCGCCCGACGTGGAGGTGCGTGTGCTCCAGCTGCCTGCCTTTGCACACAAGGGAAAATGAAACAATATTCGTGCCCGAGATCGCTAAAGCAGTAGTGTCGTAGTATTCTTGGACCGTGGGGCCGCGGGTTCGAGTCCCGCCTCGGGCATGGTTGTATGTGTTCGTCCTTTCAACCCCTATTAGCACCACATCGTTTCATCCTCATACCATAACGTTACAGCCAATAGTCGTTCGCTAATGACCTCGTAGTTGATGGCGACCTTAAATAACAAAACAAAATTGATAATTCATGCAGAGAGCTAATGACTAATTAATGAGAAGAAATCAGTTTTCGATCATTTCACCGGTTGGGTATTAACAGGTTAATACGAGCCTGAAACTTTTCCTGAGTTAGTATTTCTAGTTCGTGAAAACGGGAAATATTTTTGACTTATATAAATTGAGGGGATGCAAAATGGAGATGATCGGAAAATAATAAAACATGTGATAGAATAACAATATCGTAAAGGTATTTTTTGTATACCATCATTATAAACGACCCTTTTCGATACCCCGAATCGTGCATAATCCAGTATTTTATCGCACGCTACATGACGTCATCGCCATTATTAAACGCGACATGACGTCATGACGAACTTCTACTGTTCACAAGAAAGACAGATCTGTAGAACTGGTTACTGTATAACTGAACTTTGTTATAAGCAGAGAAGTCAATTCCATCTTTAATTTTCACCATAGTCTTCAATTTTGAATGACTGCACCACAAGATGATGCCTTACATACTGCAGACTTCAAAATACATAAATTAGAAAATGAGAACTCGATACTAGTATTAATCATAAAAAGTAAGACAAACTTACCAACTCAGATATATATGCCAGAACAACTGTCTCGCATATAATATTTACATTATTGTTTCCATCCACTTCCTAAATATAATATATTCTTCTCATATAATGCACTCGACTTTTTAGGTATTAAACTTTCTTCTGCTTCGAGGCTTTTTCTAAAACTACCATTGGTAACGACGCCATCTTCAATCGAATGCGCGCGTGAATCGGCTCTCCGCTGTCACAGTTGTGACGTCATAATACCAACGTCCATGTTGCCAACTATAAAACTTTACTTACACTTACTTCGTTTCATTTATAACTTTATAATGATGTTATACAAAAAAATAGCGTATGCAACTCGTTTATAATGTTCCTTTTTTGCACTCATAAGAACATAGTCTATTACTAAACTCACTCCTTCGTCGTTCGTTTAGTAATAGACTATTTTCTTATTCGTGCAAAAAAGGTCACATTATAAACTAATTGCATAAACTACTATTAAATCTCTCTGTAAATGTGCTGAAATATTTCATATCGACTTAATATTTTTTCTGAAACTGACACAGATCACACATTCTTTGTATCACGGTGTTGAAAACACACTTTTTTGAGCGCAGTTGTTAATATTCTGAGCTCGAAAAATATTTTCGCAATCGTTGTGCGGATAATATTTTTTGCGCGATGGCGTCTCATTGCCAGTGCAAAAACTCTGTCGTACGTTCTTACCGCTTGTTCCTCCATTGTCCGTCCTCACTGTCCTACCTCACTGTTCTTCCTTCAATTTCACAGCCCGTCTCGCTTCCTGTCCTCTCTGACTTTCCCCCACTGTCTATGCTCATTGTCCGTCCTCATTTCCCGTTCTCCTGGCGCATCTTCACTGCCCTTCTCCATCTTACATCTCTCATTACCTCCGCCTCCTTTTGTACACTTCCTCACATTCATCGTGAATATTCGACGAAGAACGACACCAAAAACACATGAGGATTAGAGATGAAACAATTCATGATTCGTAATATAATTATACTGACACGATTGTAAAATTTTTGGTAATTATTTCCTGTGTAAAATTATAGTTTCTAGCAAACAATCTCTATTGTTTTTCGTTTCGACCTACTGGTCTCGGTAAAAAACAATCGTGCCAAAAACCATTCTTGTGGGCACTTAATACAAAAATATTTTGTATGTTTTCTTTCACTTACAAGCAATACACTGAAGTAATATAAATAAATAATTGTGGCGTGTACGCAGGCGCCGCTCTGCGATCTGTTCGAGGTGCAGCCCCTGCCCGAAGCGCTGGCTTTGGCGCCAGAAGCCGGAGACAGCGAGGGTGGTGGCGGCGGCGAGGACGCTGGGGCGGGGGAGGGCCCGCTGGTGGCGCTGCTGCGGCGACGCGACGTGTTGCGGCTGGAGGCCAAGGGTTCCGCGTCCGCCCGGCAGCGGCGCCGCCGACGCCGACGCCTCCATGGGCTCCGCTTCGGCCCCGACTGCGCATGCGCCAGCGCCGCGCCTCCGACGACGCCCTCGCGCAGCGCCAGCGCCGCGGCGCGCGCTCTCGAGGTGGGCGCCCACACTGACGGCTCTAACAAACAATTTCTACTCGAGTAGTTTTATTTACGCGTTGGTGGGTGCTTTATCTTGCCATTTCATTTCCCGTTTGCCTTGTTATTAAAACATGAACGTAATACTTTTACCGAATTTTCGCAAGTCGTTGGGGCAATACCTGGACCGTTTTAGGCCTGTGCAAAAACACCGCTGATGACGTCAGCTGCGTCGATGCCTGCACATACGAGGCACCTAACGCGCGTCGTAGATTAGATTGTATCTTATGAGAAAACGGCACACGAGCGCTCTTGGCAACGTACTTTGCGTGCGTGCGTTGCCAACGCGAGTCGAAAGCTAGAAAACGCACGTTATCTTGACTTACGTGCTAGTGTGAGCATTATAGTTTGCTTGAGCTGTGAGCACAATGCACATCGCCAAGAGCGCTCTTGTGTCATTTGCATAAGATACAATGTTAATTTAGGACGCGCGTTAAGTGACTCGTGTGCGCTGGCATCAACGCAACGCTCGTGTGACACATTACTTTCGAAGTTAGGAACAACGATCAATACGAATCTTCTAGACTCTCCCCCGAAAACGGAATATTATTAACTTTACCCGATTGTAAATGGTCAAAAATTGCTGGATGGGAACGAAGAAATGCGCAAATCCACAGGGAAACATTTATTTTATTTTGCGTTTGCGGAAATAGGTAAAAAAAAGACGTAACAAATTACACGTAACATAAATTTGGTCCTTGAAAATGAGTAATTTACACTGTTAAAACGAGTAGTGTTAGCTTTAACCCATTAGAGAGGTATGATATCATCTATTAGCAAGATAGCAAGTTCATTTGGTTTCGAACATTTTTTTTTATTTCTTCGACTTACTGGATATACTTTAGATTCATTTCTTTGATATTAATTTAATTCTTTCTGTCAATCTATGAACATGGGAGAAAAGTTCATAACTGGTTAATTAATTTCAATATTGAGGGTAAAAGATAAATTAAAAGATACATAATTTTTCATTTTGTTCTTTTTTATTATTATTAATATTCTCGCTACCCCCCAACAAATAGGAAGAGTTTAAGGTGAACAAAAAAATTAATATAATTTGATGAAATTTGGTATGAATTCCATTACCAATTACCAAAAATTGTTGAATTTGTCGCCTCCATTAACGCGCTGCAGTGTTGTTGAGAATGGCGTCGGGGTGTTCTCTGTGGCAGCTGGACCGCATCGCCGCGCACACCATCTGCTCCCTCCAGAGGCAGCGACCGACCATCGCGCGGCCCCGCGACGCCTCCCCCGCCGCGGAGGCAGAGGAGGGGGAGGGGGAAGGGGCGGGGGAGCGCCTCCTCGACCCCGACCTCGTCCCGGAGCAGCCCGCGCACTGGTGCCAGCGGCACGCCACCCACGCAGAGGACCTCGAGGCGCGCAAGGTGTGATGCACGCGCGACGCCGCCAGGGCGCCTTCAAAAACCTGCGCATCAGGGTTCGTCAATCCGTCAAGTGGGGTTTTTTTCTTTCCATTCCACTGGTGTAAAGACTTATTCGCAATGCAATTTAAACGTAACACGTAAACGCTAAAGCTTGGTGTCATGTTATTGAATGGAACCAATCACACCTGTGAATGTGAACATAAAATGTAACCGTGGAAGCTTGCTTGCTACAGCGAACGAAAACGTTAGATGCTCTTCGGATTCATTGATTCTTAGTTGTTTTTTGGGGGGTGCTCGTCGACTTCTATGTCATTACCCCTCTTAGTGTAGAGAGTGTTATCCAAGAGATAGTGACGATCATCTCCCGTTAGATGATATTCGGCGCCTACCTATCGGCTTGCGGGTTTCCTCTTCAAATATCACCGCCAGCAAGCCACAAGCCAGCCGAAACCAGCTCTAAGTTCCCAACTGGTCTCCCGACATGGTAGATGTAGTGCATGTAAGTGAGTGAATGCAAGTGGAAAGGAGAGGACAAGGATGAGAAAGGAATATCGTGTGCGGTTCATGGGCCGTTCGTTAAGGTTCTGCTTCGGCATTCGCTTGGTATTGGTAAAAGAAAACCATTGAAATCTACTGATCAGAACAGCCGGTCACTAGAAATCTCCTCCAAAAAGCGGCGCTGAATTCGATCTAGTTACTTTCAGATAACTAGTGTCGAAAATCCTACCCCCGTAGGGATTCAAACCCCAGGATCGCCCAGTCAAAGTCGCTGCTGTGGCAACTAATGTTGTAAATTAATTTGCCAATTGAAAGAAAACTTGTTTAATTTGTCGTCTCTATTCAAACACTGCAGTATTGTTATAAGAATATTGTATTGTTAGAGTATTGTTATAAGAATGTTCTTTTCCGTGGCATGACCACATCGCCTGCTTTCTTTGGATCTTGCTGCGATTGTCGGTGTCATATTATCTTAACGGGAACGTGAAAGCTTGCTCTTTGCAAATTTCATATGAAACTCAAGCAGTTTTGAGAACAGAAATTATTCATCATAATTGCACACTGAGCGCTCCATTATTAACCGTGGCGGTCATGGCATAAGAAATAATTATATCCAAGAATGATAGTGTTATACTTACCTTAATTTGGGTTGATTGACTGCCGAGTGGCAGGCCATATTGTAACGCTGACATTTTACCGTAGCCGTCATACAATTCAATATGTTTTGCCTACTAATGAACGGCAAATATCACACGTGTAACTTAATAATACGAAATTTCCCACCTCATACTCTTTGGCGAAAGTTATCTTCAACCCTACACGTCCTAGACGCTCCTAACATTTCCCCTTGGGTGTTGTGTGTAGGTGCGCACGCGGCTGCGCGCGCTGTGGGGCGAGGCGGCGGTGGCGGCGCTGGAGGCGCAGCTGGTGGCCGAGGGCCCCGCGGCGGCGGCGCGGGCGGCGGAGGCCGCGGCGGAGGCGGCGCTGTCGGCGGCGAGGGCGAGCGGCTGGGCGCCGGGCCGCCACGGCGGCGGGCTGCTGCGCGCGCGCGTGCCCCGCGGGCTGGCTGCGCTGGCGCTGCACCGCCGCGCGCTGCGCCTGCCCGTCGCCTGCATCCCCGCGCCGCACCTGCTGCCGCCGCCGCTGCTGCTGCGCGCGCGCGGCCTCGCGCCTCGCATGGGCCGCGTCGGCGCCGCCTGAGCCACACACACCCCGCCCCCGGCATTGCTCCGCACCCGGCTGGGCGGCTGAGCCCCTTGTTCCGATGCCCGATTATTTCGGTCCGCTACCGAATCGGACTTTTTCTACTCCCATTGTATAAATTCTGTCATTAGATGGATGCAACCAGTTGCATAATGATAGTCATTTCGATACAGTTTTCATTATGATACAGGTTCTTGACCAATCACAGAGACGCTTACAAACCAATTATTGGCACTACATTTAAGTAACGTTAAGATCTCAACGCAAGTCATTTTGTGTTATTTGCTGCTGCCGTGTGGTTGTCCTTAAAAGCTGGCCATTTCTTATGTTTGAAATATTTAGTGAATGGTGGTTCTTTCTGGTGGTGTTGACGTTTCCAGAAATGAGAGAAAATACGAAAATGGTGACGTCGGAATATTACTGCCGCAACTTTTGTAGTCCCTCGCAGGCGCTCTGGTAAAACAAAGCCACCTGCAGGTGTAGGGTAGAGAGGTGTCCGCTAGGTGGCCTTGGCTGAATCTTGCATGACGACTGCCACGACACGATTCAGTGGAGAAGTTTAACTTATAAAAGTTACCATAAGTCGTAGAAAAAGTATCGTATGAAACTCGATGGGTATTAATACACTCGTGTGAAGTTTACGGTACTCGCTTGTCTCGTAATATCAAACTCGTGTATTAATACCCATCATTACATCATCTTTTCATAATGTACTATTTTAATCCGGAGATGAATAACAAACGGGCAAGTGAAATGAGTTTATTTTATTTACCCATTTATACTATAGTCAAACTTTACGAAACTGATATCAGCGTCGTAATAAGAGTTATTTTATTACAACAATGTGTTCTTATAATCTATTATCTCTTTTTGACACATTTATGCCCATATTTATGTTCCAAAAATGTGAAAGTTAACTTCAACTGTTTGTTTCTTAGATCGAATATCTTATATTGCCAAGTTTATATCCTCAACAGTCATAAACTTCCTAATGTATACAGAATATCCAAAAATGTGTTGGAATGTGTAAATAAAAATTTAATTTTATATACAAATTTCATTTTATTCTTTTAACTTTCTACATAGCCTCCTCCTGTTTCAACACAACCAATTTCTTTCTAGAAGTGTTTGGAATGCGCTAGAAACATCACTCTTAAATGTAGGTTTTAGATAATCTGTCACTATATTTTAAATCTCGAAAAAACTGTACGAAAACCCATGCATTCAACTCCTTTCATGGGGTCCTTTAGTTTGGAGAACAGAATAGTTTCACTGGTTCCTGATCTGATGTAACTATAAGGGGGTGTAAAAGAATTGCCTCTTAATTTTTAACTCGAAACTAGCACTCTTCAACATATGAACTGGGTTTCATGCATGGGTTGTCGTCCAGCAGATTTCGGTAGTGAGTTGGTTGCACACGTTGAGTTCTTTCCAGAAGACGTTTCATCACATCTTTACGAAACATGCCATTCATAACATGCCAAACATTCCTCTGTTATCATTTAACATCTTTGACGTCAGTTTTAGACAAAAAAAATCCGATTTTGTGGAACATTTTTGCCTGTGGTACTAGACGAAAGATGACCACTACTTGAGTCATAATTTAAAAATTGCCGTCCATCCTGAACCACCAGTGCCGACTGAGAAAAGCAATCATCACCATAAGCCAATTTCATGATCTCGAATGTTTCCGACGCGGACCTATGGTCCAATTAAAAGAAGTTGGGGATTGACAGTTGCGAATGGAAAGGGACGATGTTGACAAGGTGCTTACACTGAGCACGTGTTCCCGGGACACGAAAATAAACATTTAAAATAAATACTTATCACAGTAACCAAATCATGTACTTATATTGTAGGAAGCAACAGCTACAGAGGCACAACTGTCGATCACCAACTTATCTATATATATTAATCAGATCATAGCATAGAACTTTATCGCAGGGCGTTGTTCCATTCTCACGCAGTGACCGACTCAAAACGCACAAGCACAAAGAAGTGTCAGCGTATTCGAAACTCAAGGAAAAATTAACTGTCGCTTCCAAAGACCATCAGTGGCGAAGCTTTACAGCAAGCAAACCAAGTACTGCTTGCTTTACTTTTCGAGTTACATATTGTGAATACTGTTAAACTACATGAATGGGACGTCGCCGACGCTTTTAACTACCTTCTGTTGTTTGACTTCCTTTTTTCTTTCTTCGTCTTCTTTTTTTCATCTTCTTCTTCGTCATCGTTTTCTTCGTCTTCGTCATCTTTGTCGTCGTCATAGTTTTGTTCGTCGTCCTCGTCGTCTTCTTCGTCGTTCACATCGTCTTCTTCTTCTTCGTCGTCGTCTCTTTCTCTTTTTCGATATTGGTTCTGGAGAACGCCACCTACATCTAATTAGGTGGTGTGGATTTAGTTCTCGGCATATTCACCAAGATCACAGTACTAAAACACGAAAAAACACGTTTTTGGAAATTTCTTAGAATTCCATGGCCGGATCTGAAAAAAAATATCAGTTTCCCATCAAGAGACCGAGACGCGTCGAATGACACCTAGTATGTCCCGATTGGTGCACGGGAAGTGGTCTAAGACGGAAGACGAAAGTGGTGAGTGACGGAACCACAAATCCGTACGCACGCACCCGAGTTCACTCAAATACTATATAGGGATGATTCCAGTCTGCCTAGTGTAATGATTCAGAATCAGTTACAGTTGATTTACTATGAATTACGGCAATTTTAAGTTATTCAATAAAGAAACCTTAACTTACACGGAACAAACTATAGCAAAACGAGGACCATATGTGGTGAACAGGGTATAGAAAAAAACAAAAGATAGCCGCATTGCGTAAGAACAATACTTTTAGTTTATTAAAACGCGCAAAAATAAACATAATTGAACATGACAATTAGATGGCCACTGATTTAAGTAGAATTACAGTGGTTGTTTCGTCGAAATCAAACCACGGGTTATGGTTTAAATGAATAAAATGCATAAGTGAGCTTCAACGCCATGTACGGGAAAAATAAACATTTTCAAGATTTTAAGTGAAACCCGTAAATTATGCCGTAATGATAATTACAGGTCGGTGTATCTGAATTGCGGCAAATTTATGAAAATAGTAAAAGACTTACAGGATACCGTAGAGGTTTATTTTTTCATAATTTTCATGTTACAAAACGACAAGGGAGAACAATTGACGTGTAAATCTACAAGTATGTGGGATAGAAATAAGCGTTTTTCGGCGTAATGGGGCCAAAAATGCGCGTTTTGGAAACTAAAGTGAGACATTGGAATCGAATGGCAATTTTTGAACACTGTGGGAGAGTTATAAAGTGAAAATTGCGGAAAATAAGAATGTTTCTTAGTATGGTGATAATTAACAAGAATGACAGTGACAGTGGTTTGTTTTGATCGAAATTATATAACCTAAGGAATACAACAATGAGTGGTAGCAGAATAGCAGTGGTGTTGTGAAGGTGTAGCTGCATGTAAAAAAAAATATGTGAGCAAACGTTTCGTGTTTGAACTTCAAGTTTTGAAGTTGAATTTGTTTTAACAAGTTTTAGTTACGAATCAATGTAAAGTTGGAACAGTATCGATATTTTGAAAATGTGGCAGTACGCGAATTTCAAAGTTTAGATTTTTGCCGATAAAATAGAGAAGTCGCGTCAATAGTAATTCTAGTGTAAAAAACTGAGTCGATTCGCCGCGGACGGAGCGAGACATATATTAGAGGATTGCTTGTGATTGGAACCCAGCGACGACGGGGGAAGCGTGATAACGTGCACGTCCATGCAGTGATCGCGTATGCTGGGGGAAAGTGGTTCGGGGCCCAGGAGATGTGATATGGTGTCTGGACATCACGCAGACAGCAGCAAAAAAGGGAAGTGTACGCGGGTTTGTTTTTTTTTCACCATAGAAAATTTATTGGCGATACCTCAATAGTTATCCAAGAGACAGATTGTTTAGTAGTAATCGATAAATGAATGGCCATAAAAAAACATTAAAACATTAAAATGTCCAGAAATTTCAATAGTTTTCAAATATCATTCAGGATTTTTTAAAATAATAGGCAGATTTGCATTTATCAGAATAAAATCTAGAAATATTAATTCAATTTTAAAAGAAAGCACGTGCAAAAATAAAAAGAAAGGAATTCCAAGGAGAAATGGTTATTGTTGTGTATATATTTTTATGGTTGGTATATTTTGTTTGTCAGTGTGATATATGTTACAGGATTTTTTTTATTTATGTGTATTGTGTGTAAGTGATGGGCTGGTTTAAATGTAGATCACAACAAGTGGATGGAAAAAGGAAAAGATTCTTCTGGTGAATAAATTAAATGTCGGAAGACGAGGCTGCCGACCGAGGCTTTTGCTCTCTCACACTAATGTGTCATTATTTCAGTAGTTAGGAACCTGGATGCACTGCAAATTTAAGCTACAGTTTATGTCTTTCCGTACGGAACCGGTCACGACTCACATTGGAAACAAATTTTCTGTAATTGTGTATTATACTTTTTGAGAAAATCGGGCATTTTAAATTATTTGAAAAGTAAACACGTCATGGACGTTGATTGGTAAATAAATTAAGTAAGCATAGCCGGTGCGAAAGGGGAACGCACGTATTGCAACTCGCGCACGCACACGCATGACATTGCGATAGATAATTGATGGTGAAAAGGAGAAGGTAGGGAAATTGATTACACTAGTATTCAAGAAGCGAAGCTCATTGCTTTCATTTAACGTACATCTCTCTCTCTCTCCCTACTGCTTAATTCAGCACTCAAGCGCCGGGTGCGCTGCAAGCAACGGTAGCTCTGCTTTCATTGCCCATAGGGCTGTAACTTTCGATTACGTGACTCGTCTACGCGAAGGATTGGGATACACTGATACCTCTGGTAAAGGAAAATAAAAGCAGAACTGACCGGAGACTTCGGATTCCACACGACTTCAAGCAATTCGTATGGAAGCCAGTAGAGCCAAGCACAAATCAGTACCTGCGGCAATGTCCTGCTGCCTAGTGACACAATTCTTACTTTAGCAAATAATGACTCATTTTGGCGATATGCGAACTGGAGTTAGATTTTTTTGTTAATAGGTAGTTCAAGATGTTTTTCAAACGATTGTGTAGGGTGGCTGTGTAAAAGACACTTTTCTGATTAGGCCATTTCAGAGTGAAAGTGTCAGTGAAAAAATAAAGATTGTAAAGAAATCAATCTACTATCTCCTGACTTACAAAACTTGCAACAGGAATATCGGTAATGGCAATTTGTGAGACTTTTTCAAAGAAATTCATACAAGTTTTGCGGTTAAGAGGATGTGCTAATAACAGTAAGTTACATCTGCTGTATTTCATGACCATTTTCTGTAGACAATTCCATTGCGGGTTCACGGATTTTGGTCCAAAAAATAACGTATTCTAGTTTGCCGACGTTTCGGAGTTTATTATAGCTCCATCTTCAGGGCTGGACAAGTTTTCACAACACGGTTATTAAAATATTTCCACAGTGATAATTACCATAATAATGTTTAAAAAAAATTATATAAACATTGAACATTGAATATATAATTACAAACACGCAGAAGGCTGATACTATTCGTCTATGTTCACAACAACCAAAAACTTTATATATATATATATATATATATATATATATATATATATATATATATATTTTAAAAAGTTTTTTTTTTTCAACTCCCTGTTCGCGACCCACAGGCGTCATGCGTGCAGCAAGGCTTCAAGGACCAGGCCGCCCGCCATTAAACATTTGCTATTTACGGGTTGCATTTGGAATCGGTTCTCAAACCGTAAATCGCGGGTAGCGTACTTTAAGTGGACGCAGAACGCTAGTCAAAAGACGAAGTCAGAAGACTACTTAAGGCTAAATGTACCGACACTAGTTCAATTTGTCGCCACCACGTGGCAGCACCAAGTTTAGTGAATTTTACTTTACCGATTACGTGTGAACAAATGGTCCGATTTTCGATCTGTAAACGGCATTTGACTCCTGTTTATAATAGAATCTACGCTACGAAGCTCTTTTTCAAAAAAAACTAGCAGAAACTCGATTTTTAAAATTTTTCTCGTACTTCCGGGAACAATTTCAAAAATGTGGGCTTATAGCGCGATGGCGACATGAGTCCGTCAATCAATTTTTCGGTATTAAGGACCCACAAAACATGGATTCTGGCTACACCACGAGTTACAGGAAGTAATTTACTATAGAACAACACGATTTATCCACATTTTCATTATCAGGACTCGGCTTTGAGAGTTTTCCTGCGCACGATATAACTTTCTCTTCGTATGAAGATTGAGAAGAGAGATAAAGTAAAATAAATGTTCACAATTTGAAATTCCATTAATAAAATATTAATTATATCGAATCTAAAAGTAACTACTTTTTCTGCCTACTGTTTTTTTTATTTCTTTCTATCAGCAATGAAAATAAAGAGATGCACGTAGAAAACGCAGACACGAACAGAGAATCTTTGAAGCACTCTGTTCGAAATCTTTACGTGCAGCACATAGGAATGTCAGCAATTCTGAATTAGTATTAGACAAAATATGCTCATTGCAAAAATATAAACACATTTAAATAAAAACTATTTTTCAAAATTAATTAAATATATTTCCGGAAATAATTTCAAGAAAATTTGGTAATTTGTGAAAATACCTTAATAATTAGCAAATAATAAATATACTGTTAAGCAGATATTAAATGATCAGCAAAATATGTAAAATACGTAATACAGTACAAAATTTGTAACGAAAAATTTAAATATTTGTTAGGATTGCAACAGTTCGCCTAAATTACAAAATGAGAACAGTAGACAAAACATGTAATTACATTAGACCCGGACTTTAGCCATGAGATCGACAAGCAGTACCGCGAAACAGAAATTTGACGTTACTGAAGATCATTTTTTTACATGACTAGAGAAGTCTATTTATCCGATTTCAGTGTATGATATGGCGTTAGATTCAGGGTGCATCTCGCCAGCGCGCTATTTTACCACTTTTTCAAATATGTCCGCAAGTATAAAAACATTTTAAAAATTCGATTCGGCTATTTTACTGGGAAAAGGATTAACCAGGTGAATTCTATCAAGGTGACAAACGCCGTTTTGAAATGATAAATCGAATCGTAGGATAAAAGAGCTCTTGCGTTATCTCCGCTTGTTTTTTCCGGTAGTGAAATGGTAATGGAAGATCTTAGAAGTACAATATATCTAAAATACGATGTGAGGAGATGGAATATGGGTGATATTTACGCAATTAGTTCGATTTTTTCTTTTTGAAATCAGCACCAAAGCGGGATCCGTGTTTTGAGTGATACCTCAGACATTCTTATGATGGTATTCGAAGGAAGATGGAATATGTGAATAAGGTAATAGTTTTATACTACTATTAAAGATGATACGAGACCGTTTACCCCTATTACAGCATCACTAGTTTCATATGTGGGGAAAAAATATCTTGAGATGCGAAGTGACGGAAGCATCAACGAAGTGACGGGGTGTCTGGCTTGCTGCCCCCGAAAGTTTAGCCTTCTTGCCCGTCGCCGCGCCGCGGCGGCCGCCGCCCGGCTCGCCCGTGCCGGCTTGACCGCGCCGCCGGCCAACAATGTCCCGGCGGCGTGGAAGGGGAAGCGGTAGTGGGGTGAGGTGTTTTTCGAAATTTCACTTACCGTCGCTCCTAATTATCCGATTTGCATGTTTGACACGGCGTTGGATTCTGGAAGCGTGTCGCCATCGCGCTATAAGCCCACATTTTTGAAATTGTTCCCGGAAGTACGAGAAAAATTTTAAAAATCGAGTTTCTGCTAGTTTTTTTTGAAAAAGAGCTTCGTAGCGTAAATTCTATTATAAACAGGAGTCAAATGCCGTTTACAGATCGAAAATCGGACCATTTGTTCAGACGTTATCGGTAAAGTAAATTCCTGCTGATGGTGCTGCGATCTATTGAATTTTCCTACAAGTTTTTTTCGGTACATTTAGCCTTAAAGAAATCGGAAGTACTTTCAAATGGCGACTCATTAATCAAACTATCATATGACCAGAATCTAAAATCATTTTTGAAACAGCATCATTGATCCTGTTCTGGATAAATGTTTGGCAACAATATTCAGCAATTGGTGAACTTGAACTGAGACATTAGTTTCTCCATAACTTATCTGTGAGAACGCACTTTCTCGAGTTTAGTTTTTTGAAATAAGTACAGAAGCAAATTGAATACAGAAAGAGACTTGAGGGTGAAAATGTCAAATTTTAATCCATATATTAATTCTTTTTAGGGGTCAAAAAGGTCAGAAATCCCACTAAGTATTTTTTTAACCCCCCACGATGCAGCCCCCCTCGAACGCGTCTAACTGGACACCGGTTGTCGAAAGCGTCGCCGAGGCACAGTGTACGTGCAGATGACGCTCTAGCGAAGCTACCCGATGTCGCAACGGCCGGCGCGGCCGTTTGAAGCTCTCTTATCTACACCGCTGTGCGTGACGTCACACACCTTCCACTGACCCCCCAGTGCGCGGCCGACTGTGAAAACGAAATCATTGGCTTAGCGAATGGTGTGCAAAATACTCACCGAGTTTGCAGCAGATCAGTAGGGTCCTTCGGGGTGCAGCATTTTTTATGACGACGAGTGTAAAAACAATAGTTTTATTCTTGAAAGATGATGCCTCACGTGTCTTACACTCTCATTGTGCTCTTATTTGTTAAATCCTATTCACCTTACATTCAAACTGGAGGACTGTTTCTATATTCTTGGACATATTTTTAATTTTTTTCTGAGGAAATTAACCCTTTCAGACCTGAATGTTTTTATTAATGGGATTTTTTTCACTTTTTGCAATGAGTTTTTATTAAATAAGTTTATTTCAAAGAAATGTATTTAATTCCTTTAGTTATGAACATATTTGCTTATTATGTGTATTATTAGCTGCATGGTGTTGTAGAGAAATAATCTGTTTTTTTTTCAAACCATGAAAGACGGTATTTTTAATTCTCTCACCCTAGCATGCAATAGAAGATTGCATATTTATAATGTAACCCCAACAAGCATTATGAAATGACATATTTACATTCTTCAAGGAAACAGTTTCAACAGCGAACTTTCAATAAGCTGTATACCATACATAAACTTCTTGATAATAATTTACAGAATATATTCTTGAAAACATTATACAAGTTCAAAAACCAAGGAAAGTATCTTCTCAAGCAAAATGGTTAGTATTAAATTAAATCAACCTACTCAAAAACAAAAATTTGCATTTTTTTTGTTCCTGCAATGAAATCAGTTTTAATCTATTAAATTTTTTTTCTGAAAATCTGATTTAAAAATTACTTTTCAGCTTGTACTGAAAAGCCACTATTTACCTTTATATAACATTTAGGACTACATAATAGTAATTGTAATTTTGACTGTAACAAATACTGTTAAGTACTTCTAGATCAATTATGCAAGTCTCTATAAGAGTGTTTCATTCAGTTTGCCAGTGATCCATAGCACAAAAGCTGAAATAGCTCCTCATTTATTTCTACAAAAATATACCTTCCACAAACACACACATGTAACACATTCTTTTTATTTTTGAAATGAGTATATGAAGTCAATAATTCTACTTTATTATGATCGTACATTTATTAGAGGCATTAATTTGCAACACATTTCTCATAAACCACGACGGGTCTTCAACTAGAGCAGGGCTGCCCAACTTTGAAGGGGTAGTGGGCCACACATCAAATTCTAGTTAAGCCACAGGCCGCACCATAATTTAAGATTGTTTTTACTCTAACTACTGAGATTATACTGAAACAAATATATATTAGATACGACTTTTATTCAACATACTTAATGATTAATGTACATACAACGAGAAAATTAATATATCATTAATTCAAAATAAGATGAATTGTGCAATTGTATTGTATTTGGTTGGTAGAATCAAATTTTTCGAAGCAGTCGCGGGCCACAGAAAAAGATCTGGCAGGTTGCATGCAGCCCGCGGCCCCCCAATTGGAAAGTCGTGAACTAGAGCATAGTCTCCCAATGGGACTGCTACCCCCCTCCCCCCTGTGGACACTCGAGCCTTCCATAAGGGTGACAGCAGATCCAGAAGCAAATCGATGAGGGCATTGAGGCACTCAAGAGGGACAGCAGAGGTGAACATACCCAATAAACACTGAAAAAAATAAAAAATTTAACAATGTTAAAAAAATATTTTTAAAATCTAATTTGCAAATATTGCTCACGTGAGCAGGGGCATGACCACATTGGCATTCTTTTTCTTATTATTTGCTAAAAATTTGGAAACTGATTAAAGGGAAAATCAGTATTTAATACCATGAAAAAGTATTTTTGAAAGAAAGAAATTCCTATGTGCTAAAAGTAGCTAATTTACTGTCAAGAAGAGGAATACACTATATGTCACTGAGCATGTTGGTCTGCGATTAATGTGTACGAAGTTGGAACCAGACTTTGAAAAATTGTTGAATCTCTATCAGCCCCAATCATCTCATTTGTTTTTTATTTGTTATTAATTTTGTGTTTATCTCATTATTTGTATTTCTTCTGGGGTTTTTTGTTTATTTTTAAAATTTAAATCAACAATTTTATATTTATATTTGGTTGTCATTTGATTAATTTCTCCTATATGATTTTAATAGAGAAATAGAAAGATAAATTAGGTACATGTAATTTACAACAATATTTTGATACTTCACATAAAATTAAATGTTATGGACTACAGGGCATTGGAATCTTTTTTTCTTTTACAGGGGCTGGTGGTATAGAAAAGGTTAGGAACCTCCGAACTAGAGAAATCAATACATCAACTCTGCAAGTTTTATTTTTTATCATAGCTCAACATGTAAGCAGTTACTTATAGTTCAGCATTTTTAGCTCATACTCCAAATCATGCCAAGTGAGGGTTTCAAGACCAATGAGATTTGAGTGCAGATGCTGTTTGTTGTTGTTGCTATTGTTTCAAGACAAAAGGCCTTGTTCCTCCATTTAATAAGAATTTTCTCACATTCAATTTGAATTTCAACACAACCCACAACACAGCAAATACAGTACCAGATAAATATTTCCTTTCTTCAATTTTAACAAGGAATTAAATTCTGATAAATGTTTATGAAATTATCCAAAGAACTTTTCCTGTTATGTTCTGAAGTGGCCCTTTGGAATTCAACCTCAAACATTTTGGCAACATCAGCAATATGTTTACAATCTGAAATATATTACTGATACTACACATAACAGTTAAGCTATCCTCTCTGGACTTTAAATGAGTGTTGTTGCAGAGTGAAAGTTAATGTCACTTGAAAACTCTCTTCTCTTGTAAATATCCACATAAATTTTTAGGGGTATGGGGAAGGACAGCACAACTGAAGGTCAATATTAATCTTAAAATTCCACAGGTGCAATTTGTGGAACTCATTGGTTTGAATTTTTGAAATGTTCCCGATGAACCTGTGTTTCGTTGATGAATATTTTATCAACTGTATTAACTTTTTATCCAACAAGATATTTACTGAACAATAGAGTAAAGTTTTCAAACACTACTTTTGTGTTTCTTTTGGAAGTACTATTGAGGTATGCTTAAAAATATTTGAAATTTTTCTCTCTGAAAAATATTATGTGTATTTTGTTATCAATTTCCTTTTACATAACATTTTTCCTTCAATTCTTTCTAATTCTTTTCATTTTTCTGTTATATTTATATAAATATTCCTAACATATTCGCTCCAAATTTCAATTAAACTTAAAGAACATTCCAACTTAAAGAAATAAAATATGATTTATTTAATATCCACAAACTCTTGAACAAACATTTTTTTCATTACTTACATCTATATCTTATATTCCATCTCTTCAACATACAAACGCTAGAACAGATTCACAAATCAAGTCCTAGAGGTAATGATGTGCATATCCACAAGATCAAAGCAATATTCTTTGGTTTCAGTTAGAGAGAGTTCATAAGAACAGTTTAATTGGTAGCCATGTATATTTGGTTAAACAACAAAAAATTCATTCTTAAATATATGATTCTGAATTGTCCTTATTTGCTTTTGCATGATTATTAATTGGACCCAGTTAATTGAGCAACAAATTGATGTGTTCAGTTCTAATAGTTTCCTATTGATAAGTGCAGGGCACTGAATTAATAAAAATGTTCATCAGAAGATAATGTATACCAGGCTAGTGTTGGATTTTTTCAGATGACAAGGTCCAAGATGACAGTCAGCATAAAATCAAGGAAAGCCATATGGAAGCACATCATGCCTGATCACATCCTTCTGCCCTTTTTCCTCACAAGTTCATTCCTTGTAATACTACAATGTGAAATTAGTTCTTTCATTTGCATTCTGCCCATAGATACATGAGACATTAGTGGAGACAATTCAAAATCACTGCAGAAGAAGCACAGCTAAATCATGTATTGTGTAAAGAAACAATTCATGGCACTGCTGGCCTGTCTGAACATGTGGTTAATTGATGACAGATTCAAATCACTACTATGGTTAATTTAGAGCCCTTTGTTTTTCACATTACTCCTGAACTCTTTTAGCCCTAGAAGCCACAAATCATTTCTGGACTCATATTGTCCAGAAATGATTTGAGAGTAGTCTTGCAAATTAAATATTGTGGTATGTTGTTTACCTTCTATAGAATCAATTAATCAGTTTTAGAAGACACATTATATCCACACATTCCTTTCAAAACTTAGATTTCAAATTTTAAACATCTATACATGAATGTTGTTGAAGGGGCCTTCTATCCACAAGTGAAATTACTGTCACAACAGTCTTTTCTATTCTAAATAGATGTTTATGGTGTTCTAGATAGATGTTTATATATTCTAAATAGGTGCCTACACAATAGTAGGCACCTATTAGTCATAATAATTAGCCCTTCACTAACAATGTTACTTGTAATAATTTAAAATATAAATTAGGCCTAAATTATTTGAATTTTAATTTATATTTTTGTGTAACTTATAACTTTTATGTCAAATGTAATACAAAAATCACAGTAGATATACAATCAAGATATTCATTTGCCTCTGACCACATGATCCTTACACTGAAAGTGGTGACTCCATAATGAAAGGGTACAATACTTCACAGTCGACCTCACTGTCACTATCTCCCTCAGCGTCACTGCGGCCTTCACAGTCCATGTCAATATCATGGGAACGACCACCACCACCACCCGCTTGAAGCAGCACACGGATGGCGTCCTCCTGGCCACTCAACACAGCTAGGTGCAGAGCAGTGGCACCCTGGTGTCAAACAGAATAACACCTAGTTTTAATTTCTCGTAATATACTGATATATACCAAATATCCCAAAGGAAATTTCTGCACAATATAATCGAGTCAATAACCCTTTGTTGACGTTATAACGCGGAATTGGATATAAACCAAAACATTACGTATTTACAAACGAAGAATATTGTAGCCATGTTTATGTTAGTGGAAATCAAACGTAAATATTATGACGCAAATGTCAGCACTCACATGTGTTCGAGACTGAAAGGAATAACAAACACACAGTGTTGAGCAACAAGGCTCCAGTCACGGATAGTAATTTAGAATAAAATTTTTACTTTCTCGCTACTGCTTACGCAGTATAGACAAAACATTGTAATGCTGCGGAAAAAACGGCAAATTTTCGACACAAAAACTCTTCTTGCCAGGCGTTGTACAGCCAGAATCCATGTGTCCTTGATACAGAAAAATCGATGGGCGGCAAAACTGTCTGTCTCTCCATCCGTCCGTCCGCCTGTGCCCAACGCTAATATCTAAAATCTCTAAAATTGATACAGTAATCCCTCAACATTCGCGAGAGTTAGGTTGCCAAAAACCAGCGCGAATGTAAAATCCGCGAATGTTGAGTTTATCTTTCAATGAAAAAAGGTGGGTTAGGTTACTGGAAATCAAAAACTTTAAAAAAGAAAGGAAAAAATATCCGACAAACAATTGCAGTAGAACTGAGTAAGATATACTACAAACAGTACTCACTATCAATATCCCAAAGAGAATAAATAAAAAATATTTGAAACTTATTTCTAAGTTGAAAGTCATTGGATGTAGGATTTTTTGTTTAATCACCTTACTCGTTTTAATATCTAAATATGGAAGAGCTGCTGCTTCTATTTCTCCCTTAAATTTCGAAGTTATTTCCATGTTCGGATCACAGTCGAATTCCCTTTCAATCAGAGCTTGTTGACGTTTTAGAAAGCCATTAACCGATTTGAAGTTGCTCCAGGATGGAGTTTTGCTTCCGTTACTTCATAATTATGTTCGAGGTTCTCTTCGCTGATTATTTCTTAAAAGCTCCTCTTCAGTGAGGTCGTAATAATGAGAGTTGCATAGATCCTGAATGGCTTTTAGGCTTTTGAGCTGCGGTGTCTTCCGAGTTCGCTTCCCAGATTACGCTGATAAAGGAAATGAAATGTGCTCGCTTTCAAAACAAAAACGACCAAAAGACGCATTCGCGAATGTTAAAACCGGTAGCATTTCTCAAATCGCGAATGTTCGGAACTCGCGAATAGCGAATCCGTGGATATCGAGGGATTACTGTATTCCTTAATCGACTTGGCTGTTGTCGCAGTCCCTAGAATTTGAAACCGATATTTTCATTTTGGGGGTACTTTACATGAAACCCCTCGGACATTTTTAAAAATTTTAAAAAAATTGCTCAAAATTGTTCGATTCAATTTTGTACTTGGATCGTGAGAAGGACGTTTCAGAGAACGGTGCTGGTTTCATTTTGGTTGAAATTCCTGATTTTTCGAAAAATGTACGAATTGAATTTTTTTTCGGCGTCTTCCTACAAACACACTTTTTAATATAAAATAATAATTCACATAAAACACAATATTAATACAATAATACACAATTTTTTTCCATAATGAAAAGTGTTCATCAAAAACCGACCTTCAAATCATATCAAGTTCAATGTTTCGAAAATATTAGTATTTTTTACGTAATTTTATGACAAACATAAGCAATTTTTACTTTTAAAACATTTTTTTTCTTTAAAATAGCATTTCTTCATTAAATTTTGTCCTCGATAAAGTATTCTTAGCAATTAGTTTTTATGTAGTATTATAATAGGCGTCGCCGACGCTGCAAACTGATTTAAAAGTATATTCATGGATTGAAAATTTCTTTCATACCTCATTTCTTTCATGCGTAGCTTTGTTCAAATATGATCTTGGAGTATCTGGCATTGGACTTACCAATGAATCGGAGTAGCTGTTAATGTTATACTCCAGTTCAAAAATTCCCAACACCCAATGGTCTTGTATATTAACTCCAAACGGGATATGAACTGGTCATATTGCAATTTCAAAATTATAATCGCTGTAAAAAAAGTACTTACAAGTATATGAATGATGCAACAGCACAGCTATATTTTTTACGTTTTGTTTTCTAATATGAACATAAATGATCACCTGTAAGCTACTGTTCTGCGTTATTCTCTAATGCTAATATAAGATCACTAGTGTACCCGTGCGAGATCTCTCGCTCTTTCCCTACGTTTAATATCCCTAAGTTTCCTTATGTTTAATATCAAATGTTTTATTTACAATACGAGGTTGCAGCTGGGTGTTGATATACATACTTTCAGATACCACCACCATTTAAATCGTGCGTTTAGACTGCAATCGTTGGCAGTTGTCGAGTGACTTGCGCTATTCTTTCTATAATTTTAAATTTACTTGTTTTTTAAATTAATTCGCGTAGTATTGTAGGCTAGCGCGTTTTGATTTTTATTTTAATTTATTTCAAGCTATTTTACTTTAGCTAATTTAAAAAGATTGTTCCTGGTGGTGTGACATAGCACAAGTTTTACCCTACTACATCCGCGTACCCGTGCGAGAACTCTCGCATGTCAAACCCCACACTCATCCCTATCCTTCTATTTCCATTCTAAGAAGGAAATTTGTTAACGAAAAGTGTTTATTTGTTTAAACTGTATAAAGGTAACGTGAAAAGTACGAACACAATATCAAATAAAAATAAAAACAATGCAATTGATGTTTTAAAAAAATTCAATAAAGATTTATTCAGTATTATGGAGAGTTTTCTTGGAACAATTCACAACACTACCTTAAAGACAACATTTGAACAGATTATTCAATATTCTTTGACAGTTAACTTTTAGCTTTTCGTGATAGTCACAAAAAATATTAGATATTTACTTTGAAAATGCTACGTGTCTGAACCCGCTGACATGAATATTTCATCTAATCATTGCTGATAACGAAAATACTGGTACAGATAAAACACAAATACAGTCTTCACTCTTCACTGTACACCCACATCCCTCCACAATCAGGTACACAGCACTTGTAGACCACAGCAAAACGTTAATTGAATGGTTTCACTACACGAATACGAAACATCTTCATAGGTATCAAGCAACTATAACAGTACTTCTAGTTGTTGCTGAAGAGCAAATCTTGAATTAATGATTATACAAATAAACCTCGTAAGACTGCACAAACCATGGTGTATACAGAAAGCGTAAATATAAGATGGAGGAATCGAAGCCTTCTAAGCGTGTCGTCACAAAGATAACTACCAGCCACAAGGGCTGAAATATACAGGTGGTTTTGGTAATATCGAAGCGCCGAACCGAAAATTTAATTGAATGTTCAAGAAGGTCTCATCTTGTATATTATGGTGTGAAAAATATTTCTATGGCCTCAAAAGTTTAGGGTTTAAGGCCCTAAAATGCTTTGTTTAGGAGTTATTTGACAATATAGATTCGCAAGTGCTGCGGGTTGCATTTCACATGAATATTTAGATGCGTTTTTTAAACAAATCCTTCATATTTGTAAACTCAAAGTGCAATTCGTCACGTCTCCGTAAAATTTTATTTCTTTAGAGACCTCATTTCTAAAGATTGGTTGCGTGTGAGAGCCGCAACGGAAAGGTATACTACTGAAATAATACAGGAGACGATTCTCCATTAGTTCGAAAAATTCTGACGCAAAATCGTCTACAACTTTCTGCCGGGAGATATTCATTTAATTTTTGCTCATTTGTCAAAATCAGTGCTGCCATCCTCATGGAAGAAAATTATGGCGTCGTGGACTGAAAATAACCACGGAATATTGAGGTTTAATCAACGCCTCCTGCTTAGATCTATTTAGGTGGTGTTGATTTAATTCCCGTCATACTGACAAAGATCGCAGCGCCAAAACACGAAAAAACACGTTTTTGGCAATTTCTTGGAATCTTATGACCGGATCGGAAAACAAATAATCAGTTCCCCATCAGGAGACCGAGACGCGTTCAATGACACCTCATTTGTCTCAATTGGTCTAACCGTGAGAGACGGAAGAGTTTCTCCACACGCACGCACATGAGGAGTTTACTCAAATACTATATAGGGATAAAAGAAATTTAAAATGAAATAGTCCTTTTAGGGATAAAAAATATAATGGGATACAAATGGATTTCTATTAAATCAAACTATATTGAGAAAATATTGTACAGATTCGGGATGAAAGAATACTCCGCAGTAAATACACTAGGAATATTTGGATCGATGTTAGACGATTACGAAAACTCAAAGAAAATTCATACAGAAATATATCAAGGGATACTATTGGTAGTATTGGTTATTTAGTAACTGGAATACAGCCTGGTTTGGCATATTATACAGAAGAATGTCTCAGTATTCAATTCTACGTTTATTTACGATACGGTATCGTACAAGTAATTACGCAATACTCAAATACAAATGGTTACCTAGAGATGGTACCTATTTAAGAGAATAAGCTAATTCGATGTGAGCTGTTTTCTTTCTGTTGTGTTCGCGTCTTGTACTTTGTAAAAGTGCTAATAAAATATATGTATCACAACGAGAAGAACATCGTTCCCCTCCCTCGCAAGGCCCAACGCGGTTGTAGCGCCATTAGAGCTCCTACCTGGCGGTTGCGCGCACTTGCGTCGGCGCCCGCCCGCAGCAGCGCCTCCAGGCAGTCCGCGCGGCCCCAGCTGGCGGCGGCGTGCAGCGGCGTCTCCCCCTTGGGGCTGCAGCAGTCCACCACCGCGCCCGCCTCCAGCAGCGCCGACACGCACGCCACGTGGCCCTGCACGCGGTACAGAGCAATCTCAACCAAAACATATCCAATGTTAAAGACCAATTTTAGGCTAATTAAAAGATATATTTACAAATTTTAGGCTCTTTTGGATTTCCCAAAATCATGGACGCTGCTAACTTTAGTCTAAAACCAGCAGAGCCCACCTAGAAAATTCAACATCCAATCATTGCTAAATATCGAAAATGCATTGCATTGCTCAATGCAGTTTTTTTGTTTTTTGTTGTCGTTGTTGTTGTTTGCTGTTTTTTTTTTGATTGAGCCTTATATCATATGCATTTTATACTTATGCTTTAACGCCCGAATTCAAAAGTGCATTTTTTTTAAATTACCTAAATTCCCAGCATACGTAATCTTTGATTTTAGAGTTTGTTGACCCAAAATACAATACAAAATAACTTTCACGCAAAAAACTGGCGTGTGAAACAGAAAATTTCAGAAGTTACGGGTGTTAAAAGTCGAAACTGCTTTCAAATAATTAACTTTTTAAATAGTGTACATATTTTTCACAAAGCGTAAGAATTTACATTTCTAGATCAAAATTTATTAATTATTAGTTGAAGCTAATTGTACTCGTAGTTAGTTATTGCTAATCATAGATTCTGTAAACGTTACCATTATATAAATCTGTTAATGTTTGTAAATTAAACATTAATGTTAATCTATACATTTACATCACATTTAACGTTCTGAAATGTGAGATTGCGATCAAAGTATATAATATTTAATAGGTTCTCCTTAGAAATAATATAAACACGTTAGGTATACGAAAATTAATCGAAAGTAAATGAAACTAATAGACCTGTACAATCGATATTATAAATCGACTGTAAAATAGCTGTAATTCATGGTTGTCGAGCAATTTCTGGCATTCGAAAAATATTATTTTCAATAAGAAAGGTATGTAATGTGGTTGAAACTGTATATTTCTTTCTGTCACGTTTATGAGTGATATATTTCGTGAAATATTGTTTTTCTACTCCCGTTGTATAATGCTGTCATTGGATGGCTGTAACCAGTTGCATAATGATAGTCATTTCGATACAGTTTTCATTATCATATAGGTCATTATCATATAGGCCAATCACAGAGATGCTTATAAACCAAGTATTGGCACTTCATTAATCATTGAGAATCGTTGCAGTAAATGTTTCGTTCGAGTGTGTATATTAAAATTACTTTTAACGTTATATTATGCTTCTCAGTTTTAATTTCTTTTATTATTAGTAATTTTTAACGTAAAATATTATTTAAAATAAATTGGATCGTAATTTCAGTTTGATCGTATTTGACAAGCGCAGTGGTAGTTATTGAAGATAACATTTGCTTCGGTTAAGATCTGAACGCAAGTCATTTTGGGTTAAATGTTGCTGCCGTGTGGTTGTTCTTACAAAAACAGCCAATTCTTTAGTTTAAAATGTCTAGTGAATCAAAGGTGGACTTGACGCCTCCAGATATAACAGTAAAATCAAAAACGGTGACGGAATTATTGCCGCTTCTGTTCGCAGGCGCACTGGTGAAACAAAACCCCCTTCGGTGGGTTGGGACCTGCCCGCTAGGTGGCCTTGGCTGAACCCTGCATGCTGCCTCGAAACGTTTCAATGTAAACGCTTCAACGGTTCAATGTAAACGTTTAACTTATAAAACTTACCATCAGTCGTAGAAAAAGTATCGTATGAAACTCGATGTAATGGGTATTAATATACTCGTGTGAAGTTTACGATACTCGCTCGTATCGTAATATCACACTCGTGTATTAATACCAATCATTACATCATCGTTTCATAATGTACTATTGTTGCATTTCATCTTCATTATGCACTTTCATGTATTTCAGACATAACACAACCTATGTCAGACTCTCAGAAGGAATTAAATATTTTGAAATGGTTGCATATACCAGTAGATAGTGAAGACGATATAGAGTGGTCTTTTCACGTTTCTTCAGACTAGAACTATCATCAACGTCAATATGATGATAGGGATGACGAAAGGGTTGACAATGACACACCTGTAGCACATAAGTGCGATAGTCACATTCTCTTAAACAGTACTTGATTTCTACAATTTTTCGAACCGGAACGCGTGACTAATTAATTTACATTAAATTTATTATTTCCTGTTTATTAAATTATTGACTAATAATTAAGAACATTTTAGTAAATATAATTGACATTAATGTTTATTGCAAATAATCGTTAATTCCTATTTCGTATTCGTATTTGATAACCTTTGTCGACAATTCACTATTTTTACTTTCCCGTATACGTACGTATATACAGACTAATATACGTACATAGTACAGAGAAAGTTATGTAATGGTGCGGAAAATCGATTTCGCGATTTCAATGGAAATACACCTTTTGGGGTCTCCTGATACCGAAAAAGTGGGTCCGTCTGTCAGTCTGTGAACAACACCAGGGCGCAAACCATACGTGCGATTTCTTCCAAAATGGATATTCGACTGTCGATCTGCGTCCACTCGAGGCGCCTCGATTTTGAAAAACTTTCTTCAAAATTTGAGACTGCTTTACATGAAGCTCCCCCGACATTATCAAAATTTTCTCAAAAACGGCTCCAATTTTTTTCTTTAAACTTCTTGTAAGAATAGAGTAAAATACATTTATTAAGGTGGCATAGGTTCCATTTTCACGCTTAACTCTGAATTTCCGAATATTGCAAAAGTTAGACTTTTTTTCGGCGTCTTCCTAAAACAACAAAATTGAAGATAGAGATTTTTCCATCCAATAAAATTTGTTGTCCAAAGTGAGTTCTTTCATTAAGGTCATGTACATGTTTTCTACAATTTTACTAGTTTTTGCGCAATATTTGAAAATTTAAAAAAAATACAAAAACCAGATTTTCCCAAAAACGGCTCCATATTTTTTCTTTTAACTTCTGGTAGGTGTAGAGCCTAATGTACTCTATGAGGTGGCCTAAATGCCATATTGCTCTATTCTTTTGTATTTTCAAAAAATAGAAAAATGTATTTTTTTACTTGTCTCTCACGTCGTTAATATTTACATTAGTGGCTATTTGTTCACATTATTATATTTATGAGTACATTTGTTTTAAATAATGTCCAATAAAGCTTTTCCAAAATTTAATAGTTTTCTGTGAAAACTAGCTCAAAATTCCGTGTTTTCAGAAACGCGCAATCGACATTTTCTCAAAAATAGTTTCAAATTTTTTGTTCAAACATTTCGAATGGATAGTGTTAATTGTACTCTTTAATATGGCGTAAAGTTCTTTATGGGGTATTGTTTTTGTTTTTTCAAAAATTACAAAAATGTAATATTTTGATATTTCTCCCATACGGTTAAAATGCACATTTCCAGCAATTTGTAAACACTATTGAATTTGCGAGTGTAAGTGCTTCAAACGACTTCAAATGGCGTTTTTCGGAAATTCAAAATTTTTCTGTAAGAATGAGCTTCAAATTTCGTATTTACAGTAGCGCTAAACGCCATTTTCTTGAAAACGGCTCCAAATTTTTCAGCGAAAATTGCCATTTAGGGCAAGGTTTAATTGTTTTTTATATTCTTAAAATATAGTTTTGTTCTACTAAAATAATAATTTCAAGTAAAGTTTTTCGCAAACTCAAAATTTTCTGAGAAAAAGAGCTTCAAATTTCGAATTTTTAGTAGCGCTAAACCGCCATTTTCTTTAAAACGTCACAAAATTTTTAAGAGAAAATTGCCATTTAATACTGGGTTTTTGTGATCTTAACTATTCTAAAATTAATATTTCCATATTTTATAGAATCTTTTTCAAAATATCAAAGCTTCGACTCGAACCAGATCGACCGGGGAATATCCATTTTGGAAGAAATCGTACGTATGGTTTAGGTGCTAGCAGTGTTCACAAACGGGCGGACAAACGTACGTTTTCCTTTCAATTGGTTTTTCGCCATCAAGGACCCACAAAATAGGGCGTCTAGCTACACCACGTGTTGGGGGATGTTTTTTCTTAATTTAGCAACTGGATTTATCCATTTTTTCGTTATCACGGCCCGGCAACGAATTTTTTTCTGGCGAAAATTCACCATGTTTTCGCGCAGCATTACATAACTTTCCCTATACTACGTATATTACTCCGTCTATACGTACGTATATGGGAAAGTAATAAATGTATTTGAGTCGAAAGTAAAGCTATACTTTTATTATTTCTTATATTGTATGACAGTGACACGTGGAGCAAAATGGATTTCAAATTTATATCCTGCATAGTGACGTTAAAGTTTACCTATTAAAATAAAAACCCAGCCAAAAAGTTAAAATTTGCCGACCAATGTAATTTACTCACAATTTTCCTCTTGCACTTGACCTTTTCTATAACACTTGCAAGGTTTCTCGGAAGTGAAGATAACAGGTCCTTAAACACTCTTTTCCAAGCCTTTATTGATAACATAAACATTATCATAAAATGAGGATGTTTGAGATGTGAGATTATTTTCTCTTGATAGACATGATAGAGCATTATGCGATCACAATTATCTTATTTGATATTTTATGTCACTCTAATATATAAGTGACAAAACGTGTAAAAACAACTGTTTCTTAACAACTGACACTTCTGATGCAACTGTCAATAAACTAACCCTTCTGATATGTCGCGATTGTGAAACATTTGTAACATTGAATACTTGGGACATGGTAACAGTCTTCGTATGCTAAACAATACACTCGCATCCTGGGACAATTTTGTAACAGCGAACATCTGGGACGTTATTAGACTTCCTACGCTAAACAATACACTCGCATCAAGCAAAAATTGAAGAACTGAACAGATGATAATTATAAACCCTTTCATTCGATTGGCAAGAAACGTAATCAGAATACTTTTTTCAGATTTGTAACTCCTTAATTAGATTCACGCCGCATAGGACAGACAAACGTATCATCACAATACGATTAGAGGTAGAATTTGAAAATAAAACCAAGTAGAATTATCCAAATAGCACTTTTTCTGAAACAAATTGCTTAACAAAACAATCGTGGAAACAGTTATTACAAAACTGAAACGAAATTACTAACAGATTTTAACTCGGGGTAGATTTTCACGATAGTACTCAATTTGAATGCGTAATAGTTTTAGAAGGTTGACTGTCTACATGAGAACAAAATTCTACAATTTTGGGTCATATTTGTTTTGCTTTGTCCATTTGATTACTTTATGCTTTTGGAGATAAAATATTTAAAAAAATACTTTTTTTCAATTTGTTTATAAATTATTGACAAAAATGGAGGTTTTTACCTCCAACATCATTACTCTTCAACAAATTGATATAATTTGAAAATTCTTTTTTTAACTTAAACACAATTGAATTATTTAGTGAATGAACTAAAATAGTAAAGATACTGTGGAAACTAAAGTATCAGGACTTGTTTATTAGAGAGAAAAATTGTTTACAAATGTTGTCTGGGCATTTCAGTTCATACAACTGAAATTTTTACTGATAGATTAGATGTTCAACTTTATTCACTACAGAATGTCATGGGTTTCATGGAGCACAAAGAATTATATTAATATATTTAATAGTTTTTGATTTATGAAGTTTGAAGTGCATGAATGTGTTGAAAATTTGCACTGAGGGAAAATGCATCTCAAGTTCATTCACCTGGGGCTTGACAGTTCGGAAAAAGTTTTCTCTCTCAAAAACTAAGAAACGTAGCAAGAAACGGAATGAAGCATTTGAAAGAGAATAAAACAGAGCACACAACCCAATAAAAAAAGACAAATTGAAAAACACGAAAGTTCACGATTTTTCATCACTCTTGAGTAGACAGCCACCTCAAGCATGCTTATCTAGAACACAACATTTCAACCCAACATTCTAGGTTTTACGCATTTCACATGATCATGGTTTAAGAGTAGCTAATTGTGATTTAATATTCCTAATACAATGAATGTGATTTAGTATGTCGTGCTGAGGCGAACGGAGGTCAGGCAGAGGGCAGAGTCGTTGGATGTGTTTGTTGGGTTGTATGTGTTGGTACGCTGAGTGGTGTAAAGTTTTGGTTGTGGGGCCGTGGCAGGGCCAAATTAATTGGGAGTTTTAGCGCCCTGCGTAAGGCGTTATGCACTAACAGTCACGTGACGTACCTTGAAGTCATAACGTCTTACCTTAGGCCTAAGGTAAGTTTTTAAATCGTCATAAATAGTGCACACCTGTAGGAGTCTCTACGGTCACCTTACAAGCGGCAAAATGGCCGCCTAAAAACCGAAAATGTTTTCCAGCTCTGATAAATCGATTCTCGTCTGTTAGAATTATTCCTTACCAACTCCACGACGCTGGCAAGAATTCTCGGGAAATGTGACAGGAAAGAAATTGCGAAAAAGAAGTTGAAATCATATCTTCGGGTTAGGTTATGCTCATAACAAACGCTGTTTTAAGATACTTCCTACATTCTCAAGAAAAGCCGATTCAAAATTCCAAACTGCATACTCATCGTGGAAGGCCACAAAATGTAAAACTCCGTGCATAATGATTTGTTATACTCTTGACTCCTTTGGTGGTTGCAATGCCTCACCACTACTCTACACTCTTTGATATATTATGCAATTCCTTTGTTCAGCCCTTGAAATCTTCTTTTCTCACAATGCATAACGCAATGATGCTATTGCTAAAACCCTTCTGAATATTGTTCATTACGGCCGTATAAAGTCGTCAGTCACGTGATCAACAGAGTTTAAGGATGTCTCCTTTCGCCTGGCGCCAAAACTCCCAAATATCTGAAGGGGCCCTAAGCATGTCCAAATTTTAGGAGGCCTTAATTTATAAAACTATGGTTCATGAAGTAAAAATTAATATGAAAATAAATAAATTGTAACCATTGCTATTTGAAAGATTAATTTTAAAATATATTAAAATTTTTATCACCTAATACGAAGTTTTGAACAAAAACTCACTGGAGTCCCTAAGCAGATGCATAGTTTCCTTATGTATTAATACATCCCTGATGGGTGTGGGGGCGGTGAGTGATGTGGGGCGGGGAAGGTTGGGGAAAGGTGTGATGCACTGAGGTTGTGTGGTGTGGCACGGAGAGCGGGGCGGCGTGGCGGGCGAGGAGAGGTGAGTACCTGGTAGGCGGCGCGGTGGAGCGGCGTCCAGCCGAGGGGGTCGGCGACGTTGGCGTCGGCGCCGGCGGCCAGCAGCGCCTGCAGCGCCCCGGCGCGCCCGTCCCACGCCGCCTGCCACGCGGCGCCCGGCGGCGCAGCGCGCACGGCACCCGGCGACGCCTCCACCAGCGCGCGCACCTGCGCACGCACGCCGCCACTGCCCTTCCCCACTGCGCTCCCACGCGAGGCCCTAAGGTGTGAGTCTCGACAGTGACGGAGTTTAGACACTGGCTACGTAGCTCAGTTGCTGTCTGGAGGAGAATTTTCGGCTGCTCTCATCTGGTTTCTCCGATGAAAACCAGGTGAATGCTGGAACGGTACCCAATAAATGAGCCACAGACCGTGCGCGGAGTTTCCTTCTTCTTCTTCCTTGTCCTCTACTCATTCCTTACTTACGCCGACTTACACTTACACACACTACGTTAGTACACGTCCCGAGACCAGTCGAGAATTTATGGGCTGTCCCCTGAGGGACCCACTGGGGGAAATGCTTAGGAGAGACTCGCAAGACGTGTAGGTCGGCACCCGGATATCAGGTTCCTACCGAGGAGGGACACCACCACCTTCCTGAATGCATGCACTACACTTAGGAGACTAAAGAAATTATCGCGCCCGGAAACAATACTGATCCCCTTCATCCCGCTATTATGGTTTGACAGTAGTAACGATACCCAGAAAGAAGGGATTTACAGTCCGGACAGTCCTCTTTTTCATACTTTTGTCCGGGGTTTGGGCGGATTTTTCAAAAATCACGAAATGTCCTTTTTTTGTAATATGATCGTCTGAGAGCCCGATATTTTGAAATTGTTTGTTTTGATTCCTGTTTACCCTAATATGCCTGCAGGTGGCAGCACTATCACCGGAGTAGTTTCTCTTTTCTGTGCAAATCGTTAGGTTCATTCATTCTGTCTGAACTTGTTCTTTGTAATTTTGTGAACTGTTGGTGATTCTGTCGAGGAAGGGAAAACGTGATTTTTGTTTTCGTAAATACGTATTTGCTAAATATATGTGACAGTTTAAAATGCCAGAGCGGAAATGCAAGTTTAAGAATACCCCATCCAGCAAATATCCAGCATTCAAAATGGAAAGGAAGGAATCTGAGGCTGAAAGCAAAGTTTGTGCAGCTGGAACCACGTCTTTATTGAAAATAAAGGCTTGTTGTTTTGCAAGTGAAGTACTTTACATCTATCAGAAAACATACTTCCATAAATCTACAAAGTATCATGTTCAGACACACAACTTGTCACTTACTACATTGTAATATAAAATATTATGGACTGTCCTCGTTCAATGAGGATGTTGGCAGAAAAGGCGGCCAAAAGCACCAGGAAAATTGCAATAGAATGTTCAAGAAGTTTCCCTTTCTCCTTCCCTCTCCGCGTCTCTCTCTCTTTCTCTCTGTCCCTGTCTCAGTCTGTTTCTTCTCTGTCCCTCTCTTTCACATTTACTTGCTGCTCGTCTCTGTGCAGGTGGAATAATATCCAGAAGCATCGGACCAGCAAAAATGCAAAAGAATGTTCAAGAAGATCTCATCCTGTAGATTACGGTGTGAAAAACATTTCTTTGACGACTTTGGCATCAACATTTTAGTTTTTTAACGACCTAGAACGCTTCGTTTAGGAGTTATTTAACGACATAGATTACCTGGTGTAGCGGGTTGCATTTGCATGAATATAAAGAATAACATTCTTTATATTTAAGCTAAGACAGAATGTTATTTTACATTATATAAAATTTTATGTATTTAAAATAATGCATTGTCGTTATTCTCTATATTTCAGGATCCTAAAATAGGTTACCGTAAACATTTTAAGCACTGTTTTAAAATTTGTTTTTTGTAGCACCACTATTATTTTCTGGTTCTATTGACTAAGAACGTTATTTTCGTGTTTGCTTCCAATTCCTTCACAGGTTTCTGCTTTGAGAGTTTCTTTTGGAATATTTCCTACAGTTACACTAACACTAGGAGCTCGGCATTAAAAATTTGGCTGCTGAAAATTCGTCGTATTTCGGCGCACGATTACATAATTTTATCTTGTTACGAATTCAATGCGAGAAAGTAAAAATTGCTTTAGGCAGGGATACATAGGACAAAAAATTGAACCTACAATATTCATGACAAGGGGCGGATTTTGATGTCCTACAACGGCAAAAATTATCAATAAAATGCTCTTAGAATGTTTTAAAGATGCCCTTAAAGCAAAGAAAAATGCCAAAAATTTTATCAAAACCAGTTCGTATGAACAACTCAACTTGGTAATATTTCTGATATAATCGAGGCTGCTTCTATACGTTCACGTGAACTCAGCATTCAAACTTTTGGTTTGGACTATTCTTTATCAGTAAAACTCCTATCAGTAAAAGTCTTCATTTATCCCGAAATCGGTTTAACTGCAAATGGTGCTGACAGGCGTCAGAGGCTCCTTAGATTACATACTAACAATGGCGGTATTACAACTTCTGAATGAAGAAACTAAATAGACTACCAGCTATAGGTACTCAGAAATTCTGTGGAGAACGTTTGTTGCATTTCGTAAATATTATTTGAAGCAAGTACCATTAAATCTATGAAATCAATGAAAAAATGCATTAAAATGACAGAAAAAGGTAAAAACTGACTTATTAGTAAAAATAGACGAAACATGGAAAAAAATGACGAATAAAAATGAGCTATTTCCTTTTGTCATAACATAAAATGAATTTCTATACTAAACGGCATTTTTCTAAAGCGAAAATAAAAAAATACACTTCATTAAAATCCGCCCCCAATTCATGATTAACGTTGTTACGCACCAAAGAATAGAATTCAGCAGTATTCAATCTGCTGTCACTTTTTCTTAACAGCAACTTTACGAGACCGCGAAGAAGAAAAAAAGTGATTAAAATAACTTTCTGGTAGAATCCTTTTCGTTTCAAGACACAAAGTCAGTTTCCCAATAAATAGCATTATTTATTATAGAAATTATATACATTAGCATTTGTGTGGAACAAGTAACAATCATTTCACATATAAATTAAATATCTAGAACCAAAGGCCATATATATATATATATATATATATATATATATATATATATATATATATATATATATATATGAGCTAAACTCCGACGCCGTGCACCGTGAGACCAGTCTTCATGAAAGTTGGCACTTCTACGTGTATTTTTACCGAGAAGGTTTATGTGCTGTTACATCTATAGTAACTCTACTACATGGCGCTGTAGAACAAAACTAAATATTTGTCAGATACAACCCGCAACGCATTCGGCAGGACTTTGAATCTATATAGTTTAACTCATCAGCAATGCGTTCTGTGACCTTAAAAACAAACATTTTAAAGCCCAACGACACGTTTATCACACCATAATTTACAGGACGAAACTTTCTTCAACATTCTTGCTGGTCTGGCGCTTCCCAATATTACCTAACCTGCTCAGAGACGTGCAGAATCTACAAGTAAATGAGAATGAGGGACAAAGAGAGACAAGTTGTTTGTCTCTGTGTGTCTCTGACTGGGACAGGATGAGGGAGGGAGAGACAGTGAGAAGGGGTGATGGGAGGGGAAAGAGGGAGATGAAGGGCAGAACAACGTCTGCCGGGTTTTCCTAGTCTAATATATCGCATTATGAATGCATTTGAAATGACGATATCATTATATAATACTTAAACTTGAATAAATCATTTCATTCGTAGAGAACATTGAAACATACGTTAAGTAAATCTAAAACACTTTCTTTCCCATCATGCCGCCCTTCAACAATGAACTTTTCAGATATTCATCTCTGCATTGTTGCCCAAGGCAGCGTACAGTAGTAGTTTAAAACTTGTCCGGCAATAAGAGTTTTTGTGTCGAAAATTCGCAGTTCTTTTCGCCGCTTTACAATACTTTCTCTACTCTGCGCACGCAGTAGCGAGAAAAAAAAAGTAATTTAAACTTGGCCCCCCCCTGCCAGGTGGAGAGGGTGTGGCGGTCTGACCTCGTCGGCGCCGCGCGCCGCCCAGAGCGCGCGCAGGACCCCGGCGGCGTCCCGCGCGGCGCCGCGCTGCAGCAGCGCGCGCATGCTGCCCACGTGGCCGCCCGCCGCCGCCGCCTCCAGCGGCTTCTCGCGCCGCCGGTTGGGTGCCGTGGCGCTGGCGCCCTCCGCCAGCAGCGCCTCCACCGTCGCCGTGTCCCCTGCCACCAAGTTCATGCATTATTTTACCAGTGGCGTAGCGTGACTCGCACGTTTGGGGATGCTCAACAATAACGCGAACAGAAGACATCGTGATCTTTAATTTTTCTAGAATCTGTGTTATCAAACAAATGTTACAATATTGCAACACCTTTGTCAGGCTATACACGAAAAAATATGAACAATATTTTTAAGAATTCTTATCATCATTAGGACGCGCGATAAAAATTTAAAGAATATATTAAACATTGACATTGTAAAACTAATGAATTAATAGATTAATTATTTTTGTGGTGAAGAAAAACTTACCTTCAGAGGTGCGAAGAAACTCGCAATTAATACAGCATAAGTTACACAATCTTGTAAATTAAGTCAATTCTTCTATCCTTCTTTTGTGAGAACTCATCAATAACTCGTTCGATAAACTGAGGATCTGAAGTGAGTTCTCCGAGAAGTCTCTTTTCGATTGCTAATGAACTTAAACAAGACAATCTGCTGTTGCTCATTGTATTTCTCAGATGCGTTTTGATCCGCTTGAGAGTACTCATGCTTCGTTCACTTGTCGCTGTTGATAAGGGAATGGTTAACACTAAACGAAGTAGTTTTGTAACTTCTTCATACACATTTTCCAAACCACTTCCAACAAAATATTTTAGGAGCTCATGAGGAGGTAAACGTTTTTTGTCATCAGCATATACAGTACATAGTTCATTATGAAGTAGCTCTTTGTCAAAAAATGGATATTGTTTTGTCAATGCTGGTATAAGTGGTTCCGGAAATTCTTTGGTATAATCATCAAACTTTCTCTCATTTACTAGCTCTACAAACAGAATGGAAGGAAAATCTTCATATCTACATTTCATTTGGTTAATCAGAGAATCAAGAATTTCGAAAGTAAGAGCTCTAAGAGAGGCAATTTGGGAGCTGCGATACGCCAAATTCTTATTGAGATTCACACACTGTTCGACACACGTGTCTACAAATGTATCTTTTCTTAAGTTTTCCAAGTTTCTGATAACGAGAATAATTTCATTGTGACTTGTTGATATATTCACTGAATTTGATTGTAAAATTTTGAACAGAGGGTCTATGTACAAAAAACAATTTTTATAAACACACAACAAGAACACAAAAATGGGGCCGTTCATATGCCTCTTAAGACCTACAGCACAATTCACAGTGTCACAATCCCATTGCATATCCTCACCCTCTATTATTTGGTTGAAAATTAGGTAAAGATCAGAAAAGTGTGTTTCTATTGTTGAAACGGCTCGAGAGTGAAAATTCCAACGCGTGGCGCTGGCTTGGGGCAGTTTAAATCCCTGCTCAGTCAGTAAAACTGTTCGTTTCGATGATTTGTTGAAGAAACTGTGAAATGCTGTTAACGCACAAACAAAGAGACGTACTTGCTTGATGGTTTTGGTACCATGTAACAACACAAGATTTAATTGATGTGCATAGCAATGAATGAACAGTGCATGAGGGCAAAATTGCTTGACCAGTTTTTGAACACCTCCATGTTGACCTGCCATAACTGTCGCACCGTCGTAAGTCTGACTAACAACTTTTCCATTTTCTACATTCCATTCCTCTAGGACGTGATGTATAATTTCTGACAGACCAGCAGCAGTTTTGTCTTTAGATACGTCAAAAAATCCAACGAATCTCTCTTCGATTTGGTCTTTTATACACATTCTAAAAATTACACTCATTTGGCTCTTACAAGACACGTCTAATGTTTCATCCGCCTGAATTGAAACAAAAGTACTTTCCTGAATTTCTAATTTGATTTTCTCATTTAAAACCGATGTTATGACCTCTATTAGCTCATTTTGAATATCCGGCGATGTTCCCTTGAAGATTGTAGACGATAACAAATGATCTCGAATGACTGACTCATTTTGGGCTAGTAGATCGAGTAATTCCAAAAAATTGCCTCTATTTTCAGTGCTTTCAGTTTCTCTGTGACCACGGAAGGGCAATTCCTGTCTGGAGAGAAAAATTATTGCTTGAATAAGCCGTCCCAATAATCGTCTGTTTGCAGATACGTGCTCGTTAAATTTTATTGCCTGAAGGCGAGCCGCTTCCGATAATACATGTTCTATTCTTGTTTTGCCGAGAAAGTGAAATTTTTCTTTGTTAAGCAAATGTTGCTTTGATGTCTGGTGTTTTATAGCTTTTTTAATGAAGTTCCCTAAATCAGACACACCACTAGTGCACCAAGTAGTATCTTTATCTCCAAACAGTATACACACGTAACAGAACATTTTGTTTGTTCGAATACATCCAGTTAGCCACGAAAATCTCTCATACCAAGAAGGTTGAAATTTTCTAAATTGTTTTCCTGCAGAAGGAATGTTCAAATGCGGAGTAGGACGCTTATTCTTCAATGAACAATACTGCTCATACGATAACACATTAACTGATGTCGACCGAAGGAAGTCGAGTAAATTGTCGACTGGAATACTTACATGCGTCATTTTATAGTTTTTGCTGTTCACAAATCGTCACTATGAACTACTTAACCTCACAGGCGCACGCAACACAAGCCAGATACATTGGAACTACTTCCACGATCTCGCTTGCTTTCGACGGAGTAGGTGCTTCCCACAAAATCCTCACAGCAGCCAGGGCTGCCGACGTCTTCAAAGCAAATTATACAACGGGCTGAGCTTTAATTCTCATACGCCAATGGCAATGAGACCATTTGTGAATTTATACATTGCAGACTAAAATAATATGTAATTTCTTTAAGGGATAATTCAGTTTCTTGGATATGAATTGAGAATTAGTAGATAGGAACTACTTCTACAGTTTGTGCACATGACCACAAGCGGGGACTCCCGAGTGAGAGAGAGATAATTTACTGACCACCTGAAGTGTGCTGCGCTCTCGTGCACAAACGAGCAACTTCTTGCACAAACGAGCAATTCATTTCATTAGATTCTGTCCGCATAGACGCTAGCGTACAGCAGTCGGGTTTCTCTGGGCCAGGGGTGAAGAGGGGTGAGGGGAACCTCGCCATCTGCGCATGCGTCATTCGTCGTCGCAATCTCGTGGCAGACGCTAAAGCATTTTAGCATCCAAGCAATCACAGGCCAGCGTCGACAACCCGCCGAATTCAATCATAGGAAATGACTTCAAAATTAAGACAAAACGTGTTACGCTCAACGGACCACTTGTAAGATTATCAATATAGTATTTACGGGCGTTTATTAATATTATACACGGGGATGCTCAGCATCTCAGCGTCCCCTGACGCTACGCCACTGTATTTTACCAAAAAAACAGGCAGGCAAAAAAGCATACTATATTGTTACTGAAATAGGCATGTATCAAGGCATTTATTCTAGCTAAAGTAGGAATGGAAAAAGGCAGAAGACTATAAAAAATCATACTTAAAATGAAATATTGTAAAAAATTAATAATGAAAATTATTCACATTTTTGCTCCAACTCTAAAATTTGCACTCAGCGACAAGGTCTTTCTCTTTAATCTTAATTCCACATGACCACGCGGTATGATGGCTACGAATTTATTTTTCTCGCGACGCTCCCTTAGAAATGCTAATTTGAACTCCCGTTTAGATCTTCATATGCCGTCAGTGAAAACGGAATGTTTTTCGTTTGTCGCACTTGTGTAAGCCGGCACTGAGAAGTGTACATCCTATACAGACAGCTGTCCTCAAGAGGGAACTCTGTGAGGGAACACAGCCTGTCGGAATAAAAAAGCAAAATAATGAAGAAAAAAGCAAAAATAAAACAAAATGGCAAAATGAAAATCTAGTAAAACAATTACAGAAGTACAATTAAGTGATTTCTATTGTTAAAAGTCATAAAATTGTAATAATAACAAAAAATCATTTTGCTAAACTTTCAGGTTCTAACCATTACAACATTCGCAGATTCGGGCCGGAAACACGAGCACACTTTAACGGACGTTAAAATGCTTCGTGTGCAAAGTTTACAGATAGAGATATTACTATAAGAAGGGGCCGCTTTGACAGCTGCTGCTTGGCAACATAACTACACGTTATTCATGCGCTCAATTCTGCAATGCGTTCCTTTAGAGTTAGCTCATTTGTAAATGCCTTCATCATTATCTCTTGCTTTGTCATCGCCCTCCATGACGTTCATTTGTTTCCCGTCCTGTCAAACTGGGCTCTTATTAGAGTAACTCCTCTTTAAAACGAGCCGGCTGCGCGATGTCCCTTGTGTTGTTTGTGTGCCCAAAGTAATGACGTCTGTGAAAAAAACGAACATTGTAACGTCTGTTGCGCGACACTCGTGTGCCCGCAGCTATACTTAAGGCTGATTTATTTACACGCTGCCAATACTAGTGCTAGTGACGGCTTTGCCAGCAACTAGACAGAGCTGGCGCTTATGCGACTGGCAATAGTTTTTACACAGAGCTAGTAATGGCATGCAAGATGAGATATTTTTCTCGCTGTTCTTAGGATATGTCTGCTGTGACGTGCTGCTGATAGAACTTGGCGCACAAGCAACAGTGTGCAAAGCAAATTTCAGTAAACATTTTATCTTACTCATTGGAGAAGTTATATATCCCCATTTTATTTGCAGTTGACAGAAATGCGGCATTTCTGGCTTCGCAGTTCTGTTAAAAAATTTCCCACAAATTTTCCGATACTGTATATAACCACTGAAACGTGTGAGTTTTTTCATCCGTTATTCAAAAACGCTTCTGCTTCCCAGTCATTTTTATAAACAATAATAATAATAATAATAATAATAATAATAATAATAATAATAATAACAATAATAATCTTACGTTGATCACAGTGCAAGTATAAAGAGGTGGACACACGTGTTGGGAGCCGGGGGCTCGCCGTTGTGGGGGAGCGCGTGAGCATGCAAGTCAGCTAGCATCGAAGGTCTTGACAGTCACTTGCAACAAGGCAGTTACACGTTGTCTGTCGCCTAGTTTCTGACATGTTTCGGTTTTTCTCTGTAGCTCTTTAATCTTAAGTCGTGTAGAAAAATAATTAAAATGAATTTTAAAGATAACATTTCCTACAACTTTTGTATAAAACATTTTTTCGAAACTAATTACCAAGTGGACAACAGATTTTCAAAAAAACATATTTTGTCAATTCTCAAAAATGTTTGCAAACATACGCGTTCGTCAGATCATAATCAACCTATAATAAATACTAGTGGTGCTACAGAATGGCACAGACTTTTCAGTATTAGTTTTCTATTTCCTTTGGTCTCGGCTAGCTCTTCGACCGCCGCCCAAACTACATTTTTATGATATTTTCTTAATTTTTCGGTTTCCTAATAGTAGAACGGAAATGTTATTTTAAGAATATCAAAGAACAGTAAATCCTCATCCTAAATGGCAATTTTCTTTGAAAAATTTGGAGCCATTTTTAAGAAAATGCCGTTTAAGCGCTACTGTAAATTCGAAATTTGAAGCTTTTTTTACAGAAAATTTTTGAGTTTCCGAAAAACTTCATTAGAAGTCATTTGAAGCACATTAATTCACAAATACAATAGTATTTACAAATTGCTGGAAATGTGCACATTAACGGTGGGAGAATACTTTCAAAAAAATTATATTTGTGTAATTTTTGATAATACAAAAGAATTCAGCAAAATTAATTCTACAACAGTGCAACAAGCACTACTCGTACAAAACGTTTCAATGAAAAAATTGGAGCCATTTATGCGAAAATGGCGATTGAGCATTTCTGAAAATGGGGAATTTTGAGCAAGTTTTTACAGGAAGCAGTTGAGTTTTTCGAGAAACGTTGACATTATTTAAATCACATTTACTCATTATTATAATAATGTGAACTAATCGCCGCTAATGTAAATACTAACGACGTGAAATCAGAAAATTTTACATTTTTGTAATTTTTGCGAAAACAAAAGAATTGAGCAAACTGATGTCTATGTCATCTCGTAGAGTATATTTATCCCTATCCCCTCCGGAAGTTTAAAGAAAAAATGTGGAGCCGTTTTTGAAAAATCTTGTGTTTTTTTTTTTTAATTTATTGAACGAACACATGAAAGAACTCACTATGGAGAACAAATTTTATTTGCAGGAAAAATTTCTCCAATTTTGTAGTAGTAGAAAGAAGCCAATAAAATTCAAAATTTTGCAATTTTCGAAAACGCAGAGTTAACCGCGAAAATCGGACCTATTTGATCGGACTTACTAAGTGTATTTTACTCTATTCTTACAAGAAATTTAAAGAAAAACATTTGGAGCCGCTTTTGAGAAAAGTTTGAAAATGTCCAGGGGGCTTCATGTAAGGTACCCCCCAAAATTTATGTTTTTCAAACTCGCAGAGCTTCGACTCAAGCCAGATGGACAGGTGTTTTTTTCAATTTGTAAACACTCTTACGCACGTTTTAGGCGCTAGTGTTGTGCACCGGATAGACGGACAGACTGATGGACGTTTTGCCTTCTATTGGTTTTTCAATATCAAGGACCCACAAAACAGGGATTCTGGTTTGAGTTCTACGTGTTAGACAAGTTTTTTCTTAATTTAGCAACTGGATTTATCCATTTTTGTTATCAGGGCCCGGTAACGGTTTTTTTCTGACGAAAATCCGCCATTTTTTCGCGCAGGATGAGATAACTTTTTACGAGAAAGTAATAATACTCGTAGTTATATGTAATACCATCATTTATCTCATCGCCGGTGTAAACATTGCCTCATAAATGTACTCATCACCAAAAATATTAATATACAAAAAACACTGATATGTAAGAAATAAATGTAGAAGAAAATAAGTGTGAGTTCATGTTCCAGCTTAATTCTTCAACGCGGGAACAATGCCGTTTCAACAAAACTTGCTATACTTTATTACTTGGTAATTAGTGGGGATCGGATTTCTATGATTTTGTATATTTTTCTCCATTGCTTCAAGGCATAGCTAAGAGTAATTTCTTGACATTTGGTTATAATTGGATGTTTTGTAGATTAATTTGTTAGCGCATATTTGATCGATTTTTACTGTTGGGGCATATTCGTGTAATTATGGGAGCATATTTTGCATATTTCGTTAAAATAGAGAAAACGTCTTGTGTTTTCATAGAATCTATTTGTGAGCATTCATTGTTAGGAAAGCGTATCACAATTTTCTTTTTTTTTCGTCTGTCTTTTCTACAGATGATAAAATACTTGGGCAAATGATGGATATTTTCTTGATATATTTTTTAAACTAGGCAGAAAAATGGAAAGAAGGCCTACAATGTAGGTACTTCACTATTATGCAAATTTACTTCAATTATTTTTCCCGAGAAGTAAGTTAGGTTACATTATGTTTGCATAATTTTTTTTAAAATTCCAAGCATGCTTCTCCTGAATTTTATCAAGGAAGGTTTATACTGAAAATGAAATATTGTTAATTTTAATTGCATATTACAGTGCATATTTCAGAATTTTTAGGTCATAAATGCATATTTTAAAAAGCATATTTCAAGATTTTTTGGGCATAAAAATCCGCTCCCTAGTAATTAGCAAGGGGAAAAAAGAATACAAAGCTCCTGTGCTCTCTTTAATTGAAGGAACTCAAGGATTGAAAATAAGGATTTGTCATAAGTATACATTGTAATAAAATTGTTTCTTACTTCAACTCCATTTAATGGGGTTTTATATCATAGGAAACAATCTTGAAACAATGCATAATATGAATAAATAATTAAGAGTGTACAATAACATTGCCAATTTTGAGCAAACAATTTCAATGTTAATAAGCATATTTAGGGATAGTAACAATCTTATTTCAATCAATTTCAAATCTTATTTCAGGAATAAAACTGCAACAGTTTTGTGAACATTTGCAATATATTTCGTAACTTCCCTTCTCCAAGCACCTCTCCTACCTTTCAAAATAATATATTTCCACGAATATATATATATATATATATATATATATATATATATATATATATATATATATATAATGGATTTAAATTAATATGAGCTTATCAAGGTCTGGACTACCTCATGGAGTACATGCTAATCCATTTTTAGGGTTATATATTTACTAACGAAAGTTATTACGCTTGTTTTTGGCTCTCAAACATATTCTTACAAGTACCCAAAACTACGAGGGCGACCTGCTTAAAACAACAGTGATATTTTATGCTTTATAAAGCTGCATTATGACGTATGGAATGATGTCAGAAACACAAACGTTTTGACGTTTGAATGTGAGTTTTGCATATCTTACTTTAAACATCGAATTTGTATTTAAATATTTCTTCCATTCTACATATTCAGACTTCTGAAAATGCGGGAAAAATCTGAAAAGTTTCGAAGTATTTGAATTAGGCGCGGAAACTCGCCCTCATCATGGCTACAATCGCAAGCTTCAATTTACAACTGGGAAGGCTGACCATAACCAACGGATTGAGGGGCGTTGTGCTAGCCAGAACACTCCCAGCACTTCGCACCACACTAAGCTCCATCATGACGTAGCCCACGTCAAGGCACCACTCAACCCGCCACTACACATGAACTAAAGTTACAAACGTCACTACACATGAATGAAAGTTAAAACCATGCAGGAGCACTAAGCAGATACATTAAGACCATATTTTAATGATTGTCTTTTACTCCTTCAAATTCATTTATGGCCGGAAGGAGATTACGTTTATTTGCTTCCCGAGGTAAAGTCTAGGACCGGAGCGGCCCACACTACATTGAAACATATTCAAGTACAGAGTGTCACGTAATGAATGTTACAACCTTCTAGGATACGTCTATGCGACAACGAGATCGGCAATGATAGTTTCACTTTTTGACAGTGAAAAATGGTACGATACTTCATACAACAAAGTTATACACACGACATTTATTCCTGATTGTTAAGCAACCCACAATTAATTGGTGTTCGGTGGGTTGTGCGTTAGAACAGTGTGGACAATAAGTGTGCGTCAGAACATCAGTGGACAATAAGTTGCCTACTAATTAGGGACACATTGGCACATGTATTATTTATGGGAAATTTCCCACCATATGCTCTTTGGGAAAAGTGGTCATCTTGGACCCCCTACATGCCATAGCAGTATGTAACATTCACTCCGATCCACCCTGCACAGGAAGAGAAATGCGCTGACCGGCCCGTGCGGCGCAGTGCAGGGGCGTGTCGCCGGGGACGTCCCAGGGCCAGTCGTCGCCGTCGGCGGCGTCGGCTTCGAGGGGGCGGGCGAGGCCGCCGGGGCGCGCGCGCGGGCGGGGCCGCGGGCGAGGCCGGGGCCGCCAGCGCCTCAGCGCCCGCGCGTCGCCCCGCAGGGCGGCCAGCTGCAGCGACGGCGATGCGCCCTCCGCCCTCATCGGCACAGCGCTGCGCTGCAAGTCGAAACTAGAGTTGCTACAACAGCACATACGTTCTCGCATTAATGGGAACGGTTACGTAGTACTGTAATATTGCAATTTATGTCCAACTAACACCCCAGCTAAAACTTGAAAAAGTCTAATTCAACCAATTCAAACAAAGCGTTTGGGGGTGCACATGAGCATTTATTTCGATAATCAGGAACAGTAGTCATAGTTCTTACTTTTACAAATACAACAAACACGAATATATTTAACTGTTAAAATGTATGTACCACAATCTACAGAAAAGCAACAATAATTCACACAAGCTTGCCTTGACAACATTGAAGTGGGCTTCCAATTTTTTAGTACCTTATGCACCGATAAAAACGTTTTAAAGTAAAAGAAATGTTCTTATTCAGTTCTAAGTTAAATATATTACCTTCCTTCAATCTATTTCCTTTCATAAGAATATTATTTACACCATACGACTAACACGAACAGCAAAAATGACAAAAATCCTAAGAATTTCCAACCGCCGTTTTGCAAAGGCGTATCTACGGTATGGCAGGCATGGCACATGCCATGGGCGCCACTCACAAGGCGCGCTATTTAGAGTATACCCACTAAAACATAACAAAAACCCGAATTTGAAGTATTCTGATGGGGCGCGAATTCCATTCGTGCCATGGGCTCCTCAACGCTGTTTTGCCTTTTGCCTACGCCTCTGCCGTTTTGCCTTTTTGCGAACTGAGAGCGAGTTACACGAAGCCGAGAGACTCGCGAAAATTTCCAATTTTCCAATTTTCGAAAATACAGGTTTGCCGAAAATGGGACGAGCACCTCTTTCTCAACCTTCCCCTCTCATTCTCATTTCTCCCTTTCTCATCCCCCCTCATCCTTCGGCACATACGACATAAAAATTAAAGAAAACATTAAGATACGTTTTGGAAGGAAAAATTGTTCAAAAAATTAAACATTCCCTGTATTTCACGCAAAATTACGCGAAAACTACTTAAATTTAACTCCGCCTGTGGCTGTAGCATTTTATGGTGTCCTGCCCCAGACATCCGGATGTGAAAGTGGGATGTCTTAGAAGGTGCAGATATGGCAGCAGACACTGCTGGTCTCAGGCCCGGGTAAACGAGGGTCCCTAGTGTGGCATTACTTCCCCTAACTTGTGCCCACTTCTTTCAACTGCCTTGCTCTGATTACTCTAGACCCCTTGTGGTTTCGACCGCGATGCTATTAGGTTTCGAGGGCTAGGCGAAAAATCAATTGAAAGCAACATGTCTATCCGGCCGGCCGGCCGGCCGGCCGGCATTCAGTCACTAGGACAGTCAGTCAGTCCGCCAGTCCGACCGCCAGTTTGTCAAGAACACTAGCGCCTAAACCGTAAGTACGATTTCTTCCAAAATGAATATTCCCCCGTCGTTAAAGAAAATGGCGTTTAAGCACTACTAAAAATGCGAAATTTGAAGCTCTTTTTCACAAAATTTTTTGAGTTTTTAAAATACTTCATTTGACACTATTTCAAGCACTTTCTCTCACAAATATATCAATGTTTACAAATAGCTGGTAATGTGCATATTAAAGATGTGAGAGATCTTTCAAAAAAATTAAATTTGTGTAATTTTTGAAAAAACGAAAAAGTACCTGAAAATAAACTTTACGTCATATTAAAGAGTGAAATTAGCACTATCCGATCGAAAAGTTTGAAGAATTTTTTTTTAGCCATTTATGAGAAAAAGACGTTTGAACGTTTCTGAAAATGCGGAATTTTGAGCTACATTTCACAGAAAACGGCTGTTTCCGAGAAACATTACTTGACATTATTTAAAGCAAATGTACTCGTAAATATAATAATGTGAAAAAGTTGCTGCTAATGTAAATATTACCGACGTGAAAGACAAGTCAAAACTAGTGGTGCTACAAAATGGCACAGAATTTTTTTCGGCTTCTTTCTCCAACCACAAATTGATGATAGAGCTTTTTCCTTCAAATAAAATGTGTTCTCCAAAATGAGTTCTTTGTTGAAGGTCATGTACATTCTTTTAAAAAATTTAGTTTTCGCGCAATATTGCGTGCAATATGTGCAATTTAAAAAAATACAAAAACAAGATTTCTCAAAAACGGCTCCAGTTTTTTTAAACTTTTGGTAGCGATAGTGCTAAATGTACTCAATTAGATGACGTTAACGGCATATTGCTCTATTCTTTTGTTTTATCAAAAATTGCAAAAAATTTTTTTGACTTGTCTCTCACGTCGGTAATATTTACATTAGTTGCGATTTATTTACATTATTATATTTAGGAGTACATATGCTTTAAATAATGTCAAGTAAAGTTTCCCGAAAATACAACCGTTTTCTGAGAAAAGTAGCTCAAAATTCCGCATTTTCAGAAACGTTCAAACGTCTTTTCTCATAAATGGCTAAAAAAATTCTTCAAACTTTTCGATCGGATAGTGCTAATTGCACTCTTATGCTAAACCATACGTACGGTTTCTTCCAAAATGGATATTCACCGGTCGATCTGGTTCTATTCGAAGCTTTGAGGTTTTGAAAAAGATTCTGTAAAATTTGGGGGTACTTTACATGAAGACCCCCGGGGAATGTCAAAATTTTCTCAAAAACGGCTCCAATTTTTTCTTTAAATTTCTTGTAAGAATAGAGTAAAATACATTTATTTAGGTGGCATCGGTCCAATTTTCACGGATAACACTGAATTTTCGAAAATTGCAAAAGTTTCAATTTTATTCGCCGTCTTCCTCCAACTACAAAATTGCGGTTAGAGATTTTTCCTTTAAATAAAATTTTTTCTTCATAGTGAGTTCTTCCTTTAAAATCATGTACACTTCTTTGAAAATTTATGTTTTCGCGCAATATTGCGTGCAATAAGTGCAATTTTAAAAAATTACAAAAACAAGATTTCCTCAAAAGCGGCTCCAAATTTTTTCTTTAAACTTTTGATAGGTATAATGCCTAATGTACTTTATGAGATGACAAAAACGCCATATTGCTCTATTCTTTTGTTTTTTCAAAAAGTGGAAAAATATTATCTTTTTGACTTGTCTCTCACGTCGTTAACATTTACATTAGCAGTGATTTTTTCACATTATTATATTTATGAGTACATGTGCTTTAAATAATGTCAAGTAAAGTTTATCGTAAACACAACCGTTTTCTGTGAAAAGTAGCTCAAAATTCCGCATTTTCAGAAACGCTCAAACGCCATTTTCTCATATAAGACTGCACTTTTTTTTCAAACTTTTGTAACGTGTAGTGCTAATTGCACTCTTTAATATGACGTAAAGTTCGAGTTGTTTGTTTTTTCAAAAATTATTTAAATGTTTTTTTTTTTTGAAAGATCTCTCACATCTGTAATATGCACATTACCAGATATTTGTAAAGATTATTATATTTGTGAGTGTAAGTGCTTCAAATAACTTCTGACTAAGTGCTTCAGTATTTTGAAAACTCAAAAATTGTCTGTGAAAATGAGCTTCAAATTTCGCATTTTTAGTAACGCTAAAACGCAATTTTCTTTAAAACGGCACTTAATTTTTAAATGAAAATTGCCACATATGACTAGGTTTTTGTGTCCTTTAATATTCTAAAATTAATATTTCCCTTCTACCAAAAGAAAACCGAAAAATTAAGAAAATGACAAAAGAATGTGCTTTTGGTAGTGATAGATGGCAGCTGGCAAGAAAGAGTATGTGGCAATTCCGAATAGATAGCGAAAACCCAAGGAAAGAGAAAACTAATACAGGAAAGTCTGTGCCATTCTGTAGTACTACAATTGTACACTTTTTACGACTGTGCACTACAACAATTGTACACATTCTACAACTACAACTGTGAAGACACGATTGTTTTTCTTAATGAAATATGCTCATCAAAAACAGATCTTCAAATAAGGTCTTCAAATAGAACTTTTAAATAGAATCTTCGAATAGAAATTTTTGAAAATATGGGTAGTTTTTCTATAATTTCCTGACAAACATAATGGCCCACTTGGAATTGACTGCGCCTCGTTTTCGTGGTTTTCTTACAACTATAATTTTAAAAATACATTTTTTTCTCAATTACATGTATTTATCAAACAACATCTTCAAATAAGGTCATTCTCAATTTTTTCAAAATACGAGTAGTTTCTCTATACTTTTGTTACAAACATAATAGCCAGCAGTTAATTTACTGCGCTTCGGACAGCTGGGTGCGTCGTAAATTAGAATGTGCCATTTTGTATATTCTTTCTTCGTGTCTTACATTCGAACTTTTGTTACACTCTTACACATTAATATTTCAGAAATCATTTATTTTGTAATATCTGAAATAAGTAAAAATAATTAATAGCTCTCAGAATAGCGACAATGCAGGGTCTGCAACAATGGAATTCACTTTGCGCTCGCGAATATTTGTGAATTACGCGTAATTGTTGTGATCTGATGGAGCTGTATGAAAAGGAGTTATAATTGTCTAATTTATGTTGATATTTGCATGAAAATATTTAGTTTTCGCACCAAATGCTGTACCATTTGTAGTGGAGTAGGGAATTTGTTGCATGGTTTTAAAATACTCTTCTCTAATCATGGCCCTATGGAATGCATTTCTATATTGTCCAGGGTATCAGGCTTCTTTTTCCAATACAGGTTTACAAAACTTTTGTATTCTATTTTTGTGCAGTTGAAGAATTCACATAGTTCTGACAACACGGCGATGGAAACAGCGAGTTGTAAGCGTTAGTAGAGCATTAAGTGCAATATTTCAGAACTACGTAGCTGTTTCCTCTAATACGGGAAAGTAAGTGCTGTTGTAGCACCACTAATTCGTTATCAGGGCCCGGCAATGAATTTTTTTTTTCGCCGAAAATTTGCTGTTTTTGGCGCAGCATTACATAACTTTTCCTATACTACGTATATTACTTCCTATATATGTAGTACGTATTCGAGAAAGTAAAAAGGGCGATAAGAAGAACTGGTCTAATTACAGAGGGATAAGCCTTTTGAATTCCGGATACAAAATATACGCCAAAATTATAAATCAGAGACTAGCACCTATTTCTCAGGTATTACTTCTAATCTCCTTTATATGGATTTAAGAAATCCAGGTCTTTTATTGATTGCGTATTTACGGTCTCACAGATAATAGAAAAGCATAGGGAGTATGATGTTCTTAACATTTGTAGATTTAGATCTTAACATTTGCAGATTTGTAGTTCTTAACATTTGTAGGCATTCGACGCTGTCAATCGAACAAAATTCTGGGAGGAGTTGCTAAGAACAGGATACCATAACATGTAGTAAGAGCCATTCGTAGTATTTATATGGATACTACTATAAAAGTAAATACAGAAGATAGACGCGGTAATGAATACAGAATGATAAATCAAGGCGTAAGACAGGAGTGTTCCCATGTCACCAATTCTTTTTACTTTCCCGTATACGTACGTACAGGGAAAGTTATGTAAAGCTGCGGAAAATCGACTTCGAGATTTTAAGGGAAAAGAAATTTTGGGGTCCTCCTTATACCGAAAAAGTGTTGTTTTTTTCTTTCCAAAACGTCCATCCATCAGTCAACACTAGCGCTGAAACCATACGTGCGATTTCTTCCAAAATGAATATTTCCCACTCAATCTGCGTCCACTCGATGCGCCGCGATTTTGAAAACCTTTCTTCAAAATTTGGGGGTACTTTACATGAAACCCCCCGGTTAAAGGAATCTTTCCTCTTCGAGCAAAGATTGAAAGAAATAATAACGTAATAGAACAAATTTCAAATTTTAATTATCTGAGATACAACAAGGCCTATGATCATTCTAAAGATCTAGAACAAAAACTCCAAATTCCTGTAGCCACTTGGTACAATGAAGTAACATCTGCTGAAGAAAGTAAGAAAAGACACTGTTCGTAAATTCTTTAGAACTATGGTGGTTCCAGTCCTTTTGTATTGTGCAGAGGCATGGAAAATAACAACTGGCATGACAGAAAGCTGCAAGGCTGTTCCGAACCGAGCCGCGGAGCGAAGGAAGTGCTCGACGCGGCGGCGACAGTGTTCCAATAATGGTGCGGAAGTGGGAAGAAACGATTCGCTTGGAAAATCAATAATTACGTTTTCTAAACGATAATTGTTTAGAATGTGTATGATTCAATAGCAATATAAACAATATTATAGCACGTCCATTATTACACTACTCAAGGCAATATTTTTATCATTACCAGTACTGTAATTCCACTTCCACTCTTCTATTAGATAACATTTTTGGAAATGAAAGTCTTAATATTTTAGGACAATATTTTGTAAATGGTATATAATATAACGAATTTATTTCGTTCTGAAACAATAACTAATGTTAATAAATAGATAGTCGGAAGGGGTCTCATGAGAAAATTTGAACCAAAGGCTTGATTATTTTTGTGTACAATTTTGTTTGAGAGTGTTGCAAATCCAAGTGATTTTCAGTATCTTTCCCATAACCATTTGCAAATTCTTTTACACATCCAATGATTGCGGGCGATCTGTCAATTCTCAGAATTCATTTTTATCTCGCAGGTTTCTCTGGAACGCAAAGCTGCGAAATGCATCTGTAGGTTGGACTTTTTAACATACTGCAGTTCTTTCGAACATACTAAACACTTCATTATTCCAGTATCTACAAAACGAAACTTTTCTTCCCAAACCGAAAGGAAATTCATGAATGTAGATGGTTTGTTGCCTGGAACATCTGCAATGGCCTACTGCAAAGGTTTTCGTCACCGGCGACTGTCGTCTGTCGATCCCCTCCCCCTCCTTTGCTCTAGCACTGCTGCTCCGAGAGCCTTCTCTCGCAGGGCAATGCGGCTCTGACCTCATTTATTCTCCAGTTGGCAAATGCTGACAGAGTCAATAAACATTAATAGCGTCGAGCTAGGCGAAACGTCTTCTGCGCCGTGTGCTACGTGATTGGTCGACAGCTCGTTCGACTGTTGATTTAAACAAAGCGAGCTACACCGATGACTTGGACAAAGCTGCGCCCAGTTATCATGCTGTAAAGTAGTTTGACAATGTTATATTTTCTTAGGTACATTGTTTTACTCTCTCCAATGAGGTTCGCGGGTTTTTGATCTCGGGTTGTTTGAAATGCGTAATCTTATCTCGTAATGTATTCCAGGGAGAACTTTTAATTATTTATTTGAGGTTGTACGACAAATTTAATGACTTTCAGCGTGTACATGATAGCATAAGGGATTTCAAGGAAAATGAGACCTGCACTATTCTCTTAAGTGTCCTTCACGCATTGCAAGGGCGATTTTTGAATGAAAAAATGCGGTGCCATTTTTGAGAAAATTTTGAAAATGTCCTAGGCCTTCATATAAATTACCCCCAGAATTAAAATATTGCCTTCAATTTCAAGGGACCGTGATATCAGATCGATTTTGGAGAAAATAGGTTGAACGGTTTAGGCGCTATCGTTGATCACCGACGGACAGCCTGCCCAAGACCCATCCCCACCCACATCTCCTAGTTCTCTTCCATCCACCGGGATCTCTTTGGACCTAATAACCTTCTTCCCTGAACCTAATCCTTGTACTACCTCTCCCATTATACATTCCTCTACATCTGTCGCCCCAGCTTTTCCGTTACTGCTGGATACTTCCTTCCATCATGCACTCGAAGTAAAATTGAGATAAATAAATAGCAACTACAGTTAGAAGCAGCAAAAAAATATCTGTCTAGTTATATGCCACAGATTGAAATACTGCATTATAATGTTCAACCTCTTTCAAATTCAAACGACATTTTAGATAACATCATTCAGAGAACGGGAAAGGAGAATGGCCATCTATTCTTAATGGAGGTGACTTAAAAATTCTCATATACGCACATACGTATACGGGAAAGTAAAAAATTATATCTTCATAATTGTAGTTGTAGGAAAAGCGAAGAAAAACTTTTGAAATTTTTCAATTTTCGAAAAATCTGAGTTTTCAACCAGCATGAGACCATATCTCTTAAACAACCTTCAGACTATCGAACAACAAAATGTAGTCAAAATTCTTGGCGCCCTTTTTTTAAAATTTTGAAAATGTCCCAGGGGCTTCATGTAAAGTACCCCCCAAATTAAAATATCGGTTTCAAATCCAAGGGGCCACGACTCGATCAGATCGATTGGGGAATATCAGTTTTGGAGAAAATCGGCTGACCAGTATAATCGCTAGCGTTGTTCACAGACAGACAAGCGTTTTGGCATCAATCGACTTTTCGGCATTTAGGAGCCATAAAACGTGGATTCTGGCTGCACAACGTGTTAGAGGATTTTTCCCCCTAAATTTACCAACTGGATTTATCCACTTTTTCGTTACCAGGGCTCTGTAAGATTTTTTCTGCGGAAAATCCGTCGTTTTTTCGTGCAGCATTACTTACCTTTCCCTATATTCCTTATATACATACGTATACGGGAAAATAAAAAGGTTGTGCTTTTATTCCTTCCTTGATAAATTACTCTTTGAAAACCGAACTTGGTTCATTCGCGTTCTATTTATTAGGTTGCAAATATTTCACAAATAAAAACATAGAAGATAGGTAAATAATATTTCGATTTGTAGACGAGAGTGTACTGAATCCAATGCATTTAATTCTAGAATGCTAGGACAGACCAGGTCTGACAAATTTAAAAAAGAGTGAATGTCTACAAACGCGAAAAGTGGCGCAAAGCAGAAAACTAGTGGTGATGCAGAATGGCACTGACTTTCTTGTATTAGTTTTGTATTTTCTTTCATCTGGGCTAGCTACTCAAACTTGCCAAATGCCCTTGCCAGCTACCATCTCTCGCCACCCAAAGTGCTCTCTTCACTGGCGCTTGGAATCTTACCATTGCCTTGCGTATATATTTAAGAATCTGTAGTTTTGGTCAAAACAGACTTACTTAATGGTGGATACATATTTTCATGCAATATTGATATTTATAATTACAATACATGTAGAAATCACATTCATCATGTGTCAGTATCAATAACTCATTATAAGAAATTTATATATAATACGTGCACGTCACTTTACAATACAAAGCTAAATGACATTAAACAATTAAAATCGGTATACAAATTTAAGTTAAAAGTAAAATATTTTTGTTGCGCAACTGTTTCTACACAATTGGAGACTATACTGACCATCAAAAAATATAATATTTTAACAGTTATAATGGGAGCAAAAATGTCTTGTTTTCAAAAGTTGTTAACTTCGCTTTTTTGAAATTTTTATTCATCATTCAACTATTTATAATTAGAATGTTGGGATGAGATTCTGGAGCTCAAGAAAAACGCGCAGATGGTACTTCTCCTCATCTGTCACATATAGTTTTAACTCATCTTTGATTAAATAAATAAAATCTGATGGACAGACCGACGTTTTGCTGTCAATCTATCTTTTGGTATCAAGGACCCACAAAACATGAATTACGTCTACATAATTTGTTAGAGGATGTAATTTACTATTGGTAGGAACAAGATTTTTCCACTTTTTCTTTACCAGGGCCCGGCAATACGAGTTTTTGAGTTCAAAATTCACTGTTTTCCAGCGCAAGCTTACAATACATCATTTTCTTACGTACGTAAGGACGAGAAAGTACAAACAGTGAATAATGCAAAACAATGGTACAGGTTCTTACACTGACTGTATATTTTTATAATGTAATGTATAATTTGAATGTAATACGTGTTTACAATTTTTCGGGTGTAATTCGATATAATTTTATTTTCCAATAACCATGGTTAGGCTTATCACCAGGATTAGTTTAACACGCTTCTGGCCTTCTGATGTAAGATGGTCACTGTCTTAAAACAGGCCAAAAACAATTTTAGAATTTCTTCAACTTTACGAAAATTCAATGCTATAAAGATTCAGTAAAAACCCTATGTATGACTCGCATTTTCTATTACAAGCTTCAGCTGTCTTCAAAAAGAGTACCGCGCACCTATTGCGGCTTATCAAAACCGGAATTTTTTTTTTAATTTAGTCTCTGCGAGTATCAAAAATACGTAATACTTCAAATAAAAGCAGCACTTTCCACGGTGAGAGTAACACTTCACTTTTCTACCATAACATTCGCCTATCAGATCGCCGAAATTACCGAAAAGTTCACAAAATGCGAAGCATTCGTAGCATTTTAGAATGACTGAGAAAGCTTTGCGCACTTACTTACATGAGACGACTTCTGAACTCAAGAGTTCTCTTGTAACCTCTTAATAATACAACCGGTCCGCACCTTAACTCCTAGGCTAATGTCACGCGTCGCTCCCGTAACAAAGCCCCCAATTGGACTAACTTTGCGAGGCTTCAGCAACCTAAAGCAGATCGTCTCCAGACGAACTCGTCGACGTGCTTCAGCAGCAAAAAATCCCGGCACCTCTTCTAACACTGCTTTCTTCTCTGCGACTACAAATAAATAATGTATTACAATAAGGAAAAATTCAAAATTTCGACGAAATGCACTCTTATGATTCCGTTAAAGCGAAAGTTTGTTTTTCTTTTCACATATTCACGGTGTAAAAAATCTTACACCATGCACGTATTTGAGTAATTTCATGTCAAATCGGTCAGACACGAATCAATGTCATTAAGTCGCTATTTTTTTTACAAATCTTCTCATTAAAAGTACACACCTGTACACTTATTTGCATAAACTGTTATTATCATGGTGTAAGAATAACTTACGCTATGTTTATTATAATTGAAATTAAAATAATTTGAATGTAAAGAAACGCAACGCAACTTAAACGCATGTTTTTCTCATAGTTTACTTAAATTAGATGAGATACAAAAGCACATTTTTTCGCATTATTGGAAATAATGAAATATTATTTTTAGTATGACAGAAATTGTCATTTCTAGCTTACTAAAAACTCTGTTATAAATTGAAAAAGTCCAATTCAACCGAAGCGCGTGTGCTGCATATTTGCGTTTATTTCGAAAGCCAAGAACCAGTAGTAATTTCTAACATTTACAGATGAAACAAACATGAATAAATTTAACTGTTACAGTATTTGCAGAACATTACACACACACACACACACACACACACACACACACACACACACACACAAAGAATATTTCACACAAGCTTGCCTTGTCTACATCGAAGCGAGCTAACAATTCCTGTATACGATAATCAGTGATCAGAACTTCTTAATGTAAAAGAAATGTATTTTGTTAGTTCTACTTTAACTAAATGTCTTATACGGAGACTTTGATGGCAACTTGTTAGGACTATGAACTTCTGCAAAAGTTTTTGAGCCAGATACATGATTTTTACTTTCCTGTATACGTAAGTATACACGGAGTGATATACGTAGTATAGGGAAAGTTATCTATAAATAAATAAACAATTGGAGAACATCAATTTTGAAGAAAATAGACTGAATGGTTTGGTCGCTAGCGTTGTTCACAGACGGACAGACTGACAGACGAACACACGTTTTGCCGTCAATCGATTTTTGGGTATCAAGGACCCACAAAACATGTATTGTGGTTACACCACGAATTTTAGGATTTTTCTTCTAAATTTCGCAACTAGATTTATGCAACAAAACATAATAATAAATTACAACTGCTTCTCTTCCTTTGTATTCGGCGTTCAACCTTACGTGCGTAGCTAGGTTGGTGCAACCAGTCCACCGTACAGGTTCCCCGAAGCGGCCGTAAGGGTACTTAATAAGGACCCCGCGGATGGATATCGCCAAAGAATAACACAAACAGCACTCCATGCATACTTTAGTAATTGTACCAGCCTATTACGGAACCTACAAATTAAATTTAATGCTCTTAATTCCATATTTATTGCAGATAGGAGCACCATTTCGACTTTTTGCCTCGGGGCATCCCAGAGCCTAAGTACGTAATTGCTTACATGTTTAGAAAATTCAACAAATTATAACTATGTATTCACAATGATATTCTATCGCGGAAGAAATCACTCTCTGAAATCCACACTGGAGAAATGTCATGGACAGTTAAAAACTGCTTAACATTTTGTAACCACAGCTCTACAATGAATTGAACACGAATGGAAATATGTTTGCCAAGAATTGATATTATTTGCCAAGCCAATGCAATTATTGTTTATCAATTATGGTTATGGTTAGGCAATGGCAATTATGGTAATTATGGTTAGTCATGGTGTATCACACATACTGAAATATAGATAGATCGTTCAATGAAAATACGAGTATATATGTTCTATACCTCGCAACACGGACCAAAAATAAGGATTATCAAATAGGTTTCGAATCATTTTTAAAAGGTTAATTTGGAAACACAAGCTCGACTAAATAAAACAGCTGTATCTTGTCACCGCCACCATCGACATTGAACAATGAGCTTCTCAAATAAAGATTAAGTCATTTCGCAGATTTCAATTAAGCTTTGTGGATTGCTTGAAAGAAATACATTACTACATTGAGAATACAAATTGTAGAAAAGAGTAAACAAGTAAAAATGTGAGAAATTAATTCACGGAAGAAGATTTGATTTTTTTTTCTGGAACATATCAATTGGGTCAGGCTATTTCATATTTAGCAGAAATGTTTACAGAAAACTACAAAATCGATTTACAATATGTAAAATTAAAGCCAACCGTCCTCAAGTTCGAAGTCCGATCACGACACAAAAAGAAAAACCTATAAATGCTTTGTGGAATCCAAACCCCATACCACTGGATCTCCAGGAACACTAAGATATTGTTGCGATTGTGCAAACGGTCTTCGCACAATCGGATGTTGTTCGCACATTGCCGCCATGATTTATTACTTTTCTCACGGAAGATACAAAGCAAAAAACATTAAGACCAGCGGAATTCTATTTTTGAATACGAGTAAAACGATATAAATCCTGTAATTAATGAAGATAGGGACGAAGACTAATATGTTTAGGACGCTTACTACAAACTTCATCTACACAAAGACGAGGAACTTCTGTTATTTGTCAATTTCAGTGAATTTTTATCAGAATTACGTGAAACGGGAATTTGTTTTGAATTCGGGTAGGTGGTATAGGGTTTCGGCAGAGGCTGAGTGCATTTGGTGTAGGGATTTGTGGTAAATTGAAATAGAAGTTGGAGGAAATTTAATTAATATGGTTGGCTAATGTGGTTCGATGGATAGTTCTTTGTGGAGTTGGTCGTTAGTGACAAACCAAGGGACGTTAGTGATTAACCTTAGGTACTGATTTCGGAAAATTTGTATTTGGTGAATGTTGTTTTTTTGTGGCGTTAATCCAGATGGGGCACGCGTATATCATTATAGCTGTGCTCTATGATAGTGAGGAGTTTCTATTGATAATAGGTTTTAGTTGTAGTAATTTTATTTTTGCTTGATTAACTTAGTTGTATATGTTTTTTTCAGTTAATTTGCGTGTTTCTGTTGAGTCCAAGATATTGTGCTGTTCTATGGATGACATTATTGGTTTGTTGTTTAATGTGAAGGAAGTTGAAGTGTAAGGTCTGGGGTGAATGTTTTGGCAGCGGTTTTTGATGGGTTAAGTTGGATTTTTACTTTCCCGTATACGTAGGTATACACGGAGTGATATACATAGTATAGGGAACGTTATGTAATACTGCGCGAAAATACGGCCAATTTTCGGCGGAAAAAAATTAATTGCCAGGCCCTGAAAACGAAAAAGTGGATAAAACCAGTTAATGAATTAAGAAAAAAATCCCCTAACACGTGGTGTAGCCAGAAACCCTGTTTTCTGTGTCCTTGATACCAAAAACCCAATTGAAAGGAAAACGTCCGTCTGTCCGTCTGTGAACACTGCTAGCGCTTAAACCATACGTACGATTTCTTCCAAAATGGATATTCCCCAGTCGATCTGGTTCTAGTCGAAGCTTTGAGATTTTGAAAACGATTCTTCAAAATTTGGGGTACTTTATATGAAGCCCCCAGGGGATTTTCAAAATTTTCTCAAAAACGGCTCCAAATTCTTGCTTTAAATTTCTTGTATGAATAGAGTAAAATAAACTTATTAACATGGCATAGGTCCGATTTTCACGGATAACTCTCAGTTTTCGAAAATTGTGAAAGTTTGAATTTTTTTTCGGCGTCTTTCTCCAACTACAAAATTGAAGATAGAAATTTTTTCTTCAAATAAAATTTGTTCTGCATATTGAGTTCTTTCATAAAGGTCATGTAAATGTTTTTCAAAATTTTGGTAGTTTTCGTGCAAATTGCGTGCAATATGTGCATTTAAAAAATACAAAAACAAGATTTTCTCAAAAACGGCTCCAAATATTGTCTTTAAACTTTACGTACGGATAGTGGTTAATGTACTCTATCAGATGACATAAAAGCCGTATTGCACTAAAGGTTGTTTTATTTTCAAAAATTACAAAAATGTAAATTTTTTCACATGTTTCTCACGTCGATAATATTTACATTAGCGGCGAATTGTTCACATTATTATATTTACGAGTATATATGCTTTAAATAATGTCAAGTAAAGTTTCTCGAAAACACAACATTCATTGAAAAATACCTCAAAATTTCGCCTTTCCAGAAACGCTCAAACGCCATTTTCTCATAAATGGCTAAAACAATTCTTCAAACCTTTCGGTCGCATAGTGCTAATGGCACTCTTTAATATGACGTAAAGTTTATATTGAGGATTTTCTTGTTTTTTCAAAAATTTACACAAATGTTATTTTTTTAAGGATCTCTCACATCTTTAATATTCATATTACCAGCAATTTGTAAACATTATTATATTTGTGAGTGTATGTGCTTCAAATAACTTCAAATAAAGTATTTTGAAAACTCAAAAATTTTCTGTGAAAATGAGCTTCAAATTTCGCATTTTTAGTAGAGCTAAAACGCAGTTTTCTTTAAAACGGCGCATAATTTGTAACAGAAAATTGCTATTTAGGACTAGGTTTTTGTGTTCTTTAATATTCTAAAATTAATATATCCGTTCTATCAATAGGAAACCGAAAAATTAAGAAAATGACAAAAAATATACTTTTGGAGGTGATAAAATGGTAGCTGGCAAGAAAGAGTATATGGCAATTTCGAATAGCTAGCAAAGACCCAAGGAAATAGAAAACTAATACGGGAAAGTCTGTGCCATTCTGTAGCACCACTAGTTAGTTTAGCGGCCCAATTAGACTTAGATATATTGTGTTAAGTATTTTGTATAAATCAGGTCCTGAGAAAAAGTGGCCATGTCGTCGGCAAATTGGGGGGATTTTTATATTACAAACAATACCATTATCAAATACATTTACTTTCAAGTTTTGGTTTGAAGTTTATAGAGAATCATTTAATAATAAAAATAAATTGATATTTAAGCTTTTTTAATATTTTTTAATATGATAGAAAATATATTTTATCAGTTATTTATCTTGTTAGTATACACCACTGCATCTACAATTCTCACGAAATTCTCTCTTAAATTAGTCAATTCTTTATAATTGATAATTTTTCGAACCTCTCAAGTTTTCAAAAATAACTGAACAAAATTTTTTACTGATATTATCCTTTTAATATTGCAAATATTGTGACTAGAAAACAAATAATATTGTAATTACATGTTTCTATACAGTTCTATATACAGAAAATAAGATAAATGGGGCGAAAATATATATTTTAATTTTTTTAGATATGACGCACCACTCATAAAAATCTGAAAAAAATCCAAATGATAGCTAATTTTTAGAGCAATATTTGATCATTTTCTCGTGCTCCCGGCGGAATAATAACTTTCTTAAAAAAATTCCAAAATTTTCAAATCCATTTAAAAGCTTGAATTTCGCGGCAAATAAATTTTTAAAAATTATTTTTGAAAAATTCAGTAAATTTCACATAAATAACCACTGTTTTCCATGAAAATTCATGCGGCCGAGTCAGTGAAAAAAATAAAATTTAAAAATCCCGTTTTTCGTTATTACGGAGGATGTGAGGGGGCAGGAATTTAAAAGACCATGAAAAAATGTTTTTCGTGTTCACAATCCTCACGAAAGTTTCACTTTTCGATTCCAGGCGGGGGCACTTTTTACCATCTTATCCAGCTAGAGCCTTTACTGCGCTTCAGACAGCTGGATGCGTCGTATATTAGAATTTGCAATTTTGTATATTATTTCTTTGTTCGTTTCTTACATTTGACCTTTTGTTATACATTTACACATTAATATTTTAAAATTATTTGTTTTGAAGTATTTGAAATAAAAATTGCTAGCTCTCAGGGAATATCAACAATTCAGGGAATGCAACAATGGAATTCCGTTTCGCGCTGGCGAATTTCTGTGAATTACGTGTCTTTGTTGTGACTTGATATAGCTGTTTGCAAAGGAGTTATAATTGTCTTTAAGTTGACATTTGCATGAAAGTATTTAGTTTTCGCACCAAATGCTGTCCCACTTGTAATGAGTAATTTGTTGCCTGGATTTCGAATACAGTAATCCCTCAACATTCGCGAGAGTTAGGTTCCCAAAAAACATCCCGAATGTCAAAACCGCGAATGTTGAGTCTATCTTCTAATGAAGAAAGGTGGTTTGGGTTCTTGGATACAGAAAAACAGTTAAAAAATAAAGAAAAAATCTGACAATCAATTGTAGAACTACGTAAGCACTACTATAAAGAGAATTCACAATTAAAATGAAAATGGAAATGAAATGGAAATAATGTTTGAAACTTATTTCAAAGTTGAAAGTGATTGGATATAGGATTTTTTTGTTTCATCACCCTTCCCATTGCACTAATGTCCAAATATTGAAGAGTTGCTGCTTCGATTTCTCTCAAATTTTGATATTATTTCCATGTTCGGATCACATTCTAATGCCCTTTTCCACCAGAACTTGTTGAAGTTTTAGAACCCCTTTAACAGTTTTGATATTGAAGTTGCTCCAAGACGCGGTTTCGCTTCTGTTACTTCATCATTACCTTTGAGGAGTTTTTCTTCCCTGATGATTTCCCAAAGCTCCTCTTCAATGAGGTCATTGCAATGAAAGTTTAACAGATCCTAAATTGTTTTTTTGTTCATATGGCCAAAACCCGTACCTCCAATTTGACGCAAATGAATGGAATTATTTTACAATTGTGTTATTCTATAACTGTGAATTGACATTTCAACTTTGACATTTTTGGAGAAAGTGATACTTTGAGCTCCGACTTCTGCCAAGTAGCATTTCTCTAATCGCGAATGTTCAGAACTCGCAAATAGCGCATTCGCGGATGTCGAGGGATTTCTGTGCCCTTCTCTAATCATGGCCCTATGAAATGCATTTCTATATTGTTTGGGGTATCAGGCTTCGTTTTCAATTACAAGTGTACAAAACTATTGTATTATATTTGTATGCAATTGTAGAATTCACATATTAGTTCTGACAACATTGCCATGGAAACAATGAGTTGTTCGCTTCTCGGTTGAAGAGGACGTTTTCAAATAATACCTAAGATGTTAGTAGGGCATAAACTGCAATATTTCAATCATACGTAGCTTTTTCGAATAACATGGGAAAGTATGTGGTGTTGTGTAGACCACTAGTTTGCAGCATTACATTTCTTTCTCTCTACTAAATATACTAAAAAGTAAAAATTATTGTGGAGTTATCGAAAACGCACTTTTCAGAGAAAAAGATCGGCACTGCAAAATACGGAGAGCAGATTTATTTCTTAGAACGGACGTTGCCCTTTTATCATGGGACTTCATTTAATCCTGAGAGGTATCGAAAGCCCACTTCGTAAACGAGATAAGCTATTTTATCTCAGTTTCGGTCAGAATATACAATGAAGATTACAATGAAGGGATATAAAATAGAAAGCTGGAGTGGAAAAGAATCAAATACGAGGTATTTAATTTCAAAGGCATAAAAGACGCTCTGTAGCTGTTCAGTGTGTTTAATTTTAAGGGTTGTTGTCAACGGCATCAGAAGTGAAAATGGAGGCAGAAGAAATCAATGCAGCTGTTTCAAGGTTCACGTTTACCGAATCTAAATACAGTGTAAAATGTGTTTTGTAATTTTCATTTAGTTGTTAATTAAAATTTGTTTTCAGGAAGACCTGCAAGAGAGAAGACTACTTAGGCTGGCAATCGTATTTCATGGCCACAGCATTGTTGGCAGCTAAAAGAAGTAAAGATCCTTCAACTCAAGTAGGTACTTGCATAGTGAACGAAAACAACATAATAGTAGGGGTGGGATATAATGGATTTCCTCGAGGCTGTAGTGATGACGAATTCACTTGGGACAAAGATTGTTTCGGCAGCTACAATCAAAAATACTTATATGGTATGAAGTCTTTTTCTTTCTGTAATAATTTGTTGATAACTTATTTAAGAATAAATACAACCTAGCCTTAACATTGTTTTCTTTTTTTTAGTATGTCACGCAGCAATAAATGCTGTTTTGAACAAGAACTGTTGCACTCTCAAAGGATGTACTATGTACACTACTTTGTTTCCATGCAATGAATGTGCAAAAATAATTATTCAATCGCAAATTAAAAAAATTGTCTACATGTCTGACAAATATTCAGAAAAATCAGAAACAAAAGCAGCAAAAGCTATGTTTGAGGCGGCTAATATTATTGTCAGGTAAGATACGTGCATACTTTCATGTACACTTTGAAACTCGCCAACATCGACTTGTGATGTAGATATTTTTTGTGATCCTCACTTCACAAAAAGTTTTTTTTTGTATGGAGAAATGAGTTGCCTAGCGAATAATCCACTAGCTTTCTACTAAAATACTATTAGGTCAGTGTGGGAGAGTGTATTCAATTTATCCACTGAGAAAAAATCCAGTCTGAAACGACGAAAAACAAGAAATTGATAATACAAGACTCTCATTCATCAGAAATTGATAATTCAAGACTCTCATCAACACCTACGAGTATAAACGTCTTATGTTTAATATGCTAAATAGGGATGGTCGATTATTAAATAATAATCGATTATAATCGACTATTTTTATTAGATTAATATGCATCGATTACTCGTTCCGAATTAATCGATTAATCTTGTATACTAATCGATTAATTTTTCACACGTTTTAAATAACGTGTAAAATCGTTAATTTTTAATTTGTAAATTAATTAATTTTTAAAAGCACGGCAAGATTTATTTAATATTTGTTTATTCTTTATTTAAATAATATTGTTTCCACACACGTACTCATGAGACAAACTACTGCAACTCAGTTTAAGCGTTCTTTACATTGAGGTCAAAATTTAATCAAATAAAAATGTTGTGTCGTTAAGAAAAAATGGTTAAAAAATAAAATTGCCTATGTTTGACAAAAAATTACGCAAAAAAATACTCACATTTTCGAAAAATTGAATGCGACCTTATTTAAAGACGCTACTGATCAGTGGCGTGCATTCCATGGAATGAAGGGAATGAGTCATTCCCCTAAGCAAAGCACAGAAAAATCCTTTCTATATTTAAAATATTCTTTGCTTATGGCTAGAGCAAAACTGTTTACTCAACTCAGATTCTGAGCTACATACTAGTGGTTGAACCGTAACAATCGATGTTTTCAAAACGGTGTGTAAATTCGTCTCGTGACGTCAGCGAAGCTTCGTTCATCGAAGGTGCAAGCGCTCGACTTCGTCATGCCTCGTGCAAAGTCGGGACGGTCCGTGAGGATAATGAATATGAGAATTCGTTCCGTTGTGATCGACTGGTAGCAATTTCAAGTTCGAAAGAATTTATTATTTTGGCTTTTTGAAGGTATTTTACGTACGTGCTAACTACATTATAATACAATGAAAGTATAAAGGAACTAATAATATCGAGAACGTTTATATTAAGTAAAAGAAAGTATTCTAAAGAAACTAATTCTTTGCGCACTGTTCTGCAGTTCTCCCTTGCGAGAAGAGAATGCAATCGGTGAACTCATTCCGCGCAGTAGTCGTGGCATCTAGCGAGCAAAGTGGGAACAGTCCGCGTTGACAGGCAGAGCCGACCGCGCGGTGCAACGCCCACGGATCTCTTACGATAATCTCCGTTTCCGGTGGTACATTCGAAGTAGGCAGGATCAACTTTCATGAGAATAAAACATTAGTGATATTTCGAGGAATCGCCACACATGAGAATTGCAGACGCAAATTTGGAACGTATTCGCCCTTGTGCTATTATGAGATGAATTTTACTAGGATTGTTACCAAAAATACCAAGTTGATACCAAAAATAATACAATATTTGCACTCAGAGCAAAAACAAGAAACATAAGATGCAAGAAAAAGAACAGGACGTGAAATTTGTCCGAAGAATTTAAACCGCAGAGCATCCAGAGAATGTGAAAAGTGCAAGAAAACAGTAGAACGGACATCATATCCATTGTATAGGTCGTGAAAAACATTATTACTGAACTCTGTAGATACATTTGCAAATTAACATTCACCATATATTAAAGTTTACGAACTTATTTTTCATTTTATGAAAGAAAAAAATGCTTTAATGTATTGACGGATTTTAAAAATTTGTTAATAATTTTAAATAACTAAGTACTCGATAAATAAGGTTAAGTTGTAAGTCACATAAATACCGAATTATATTTGTTTGTAATGTTCGAAGGCATTTAACCAAAGAAATTTTCCCTGGGGTCTGTTTACTCCCGGGCGACCATTTACGTTCGTATGTAAGACGCCCGGGTTAATATTCACATTTTGTTATTCATCATCTTCAACTGTTTTATGTTTTTTATACCTTGGACTTCAAAAGTGCTTCCCCTACCAAAATTATCACCGCACGCCACTGCTACTGATGAACACTTTTCATCTTGGAAAAAATCCTTATCATCAATATTTTAGTGGTCGGAAGACGCCGAAAAAAATTGAACTTTTGCAATTTTCGAAAAATCAGGGTCTTTCGCGAACATGAGACCTGTACATTTCTATTAAGCGTCTATTACGCTATCTATCAACAAAATTTAATCAAAAACGTTGGAGACATTTTCTTGAAAATTTTGAAAGTTTCCCAGGGATTTGATTTGCACCTCCCAAAATTCAAATATCGGGTTCAGATGGATTGGCGAATATTAATTTGGAGATAATCGGCTGAACGATATAGCCTCAAGCGTTGTTCAGAGACAAACAGGCCGACAGACGGTTTGCCGTCAATCGATTTTTCGGTATCGAACACCCATACAACATGGATTCTGGTTACACCACGTTTATTTTTCAGTTTTTCTATAGTGGCCGATGACAGTATGACATTGTTACACCTCCTGCCGTATAAAACGAATATTTTTTGTTAATTCGGGAACGTCCTTCTCAACAGGGCACGAGGCCTCAGAAATGTGCTTACCAATGTCAAAACTATTCATTTATAATATCGGCCATCATAGACAAATCGAAGTGTAGAGGATCCCCTACACGTTTTGGGGTCCCTTGATACCGAAAAATACTACGTCTAACTAAACCGTTCGTCCCTGAACAACACTAGCGCCTAACCCATACGTGCGATTTCTTCCAAAATGGATATTCCCGGTCAATCTGCGTCCACTCGAGGCGCCGCGATTTTGAAAAACTTTCTTCAAAATTTGGGGATACTTTACATGAAGCCCCCCGGACATTTTAAAAATCATAACGGCTATAATTTTTTTCTTATACACTTATAAAGGTGGTATAGGTCTCATTTTCACAGTTAACTCTGAATTTTCGATAATTTCGTAAGTTTGAATTTTTTCGGTGTCTTCCTACAAGTACAAAGTTGAAGATAGAAATTTTTCTTCCAAATAAAATCGGTTCTCCAAAGTGAGTTCTATCATTAAGGTCATTTACATTTTTTTGAAAATTATAGTAGTTTTCGCGCAATATTTGAAAGTTTAAAAAATTACAAAAACAAGAAAAAAGGCTCCAAATTTTTTCTTTAAACTCTTTGTAGGGATAGTGCCTAACGTACACTATGAGATGACATAATTGCCATATACTTTTGTTTTTTCAAAAATTACAAAAATGTATTTTTTTACTTGTCTCCCACGTCGGTAATATTTAGACTGGGGGCGATTTATTCACATGATTATATTTACGAGAACATGTGCTTTAAATGATGTCAAGAAAAATTTCTCGAGAACTCAACCGTTTTCTGTGAAAACTAGCTCAAAATTCCGCATTTTCAGAAACGCTCAAACGCCATTTTCTTCACAGAAATGTAATTGTTTTAAAAGATCTCTCACACCTTTAATACATTTCCAGCAATTTGTATGTAATTTGTGTGTATTTGTATTTGCAAACACTACTGTATTTGTGAGTGTAAGTGCTTCAAATGACTTCACATGAAGTTTTTCGAAAACTCAAAAGATTTTTGTGAAACAGAGCTTCTTATTTCCCCTTTTTAGTAGTGCTTAAACGTCAGGGTTTTTTTAAAACGGCTCCAAATTTTTCAAAGAAAATTGCAATATTGGACGAGGTTTGACCCTTCTTAAATATTATTAAAATATTTCCGTTCTACTATTAGGAAACCGAAATATTAAGAAAATGTCAACAAAAAAAAATGTAGTTTGGCCGAGGATAGATGGCAGCTGGCACGAGTATGTGGCAAATCCGAATAGCTAGCCCAGACCCAAGGAAATAGAAAACTAATACGATGAAGACTTGTGTCATTCTGTAGTTGTAGTACCACTAGTTTTTCGTATACATCAGCGAAATTCTTATTTCTGTAAGTAATGAAATTTTGTTTGCCCGGCAGTAAAAACCCAAATACACTCCCAAATCTTCTCCCAGATGTATCTTCCAATGCACCCTCAAATGTTCTCCTCATAGATGTACACAGAGGGTGGAAGGGGGGCCGTGACCTCCCCTCCGAGAATTTTGAAATGGGTCCCAGTATCGTACGCAATAAAACATAATTTCTGTAAATATTTTGAATCTCAGATTTTCCCCTCTTATATATCAGACAATTCGGTATTTTTTACAATTTTGTTTACTTCAGGCTGCCTTACAAGCGCCTGAGGTCATGCAGAGAGTATTATGGGTCATTACCACAAGTCGTTCAGAGAGGTCATTTGCATCAGAGAGACCTATTGTTTATACACAAGTAACACAACATTTTACAAATTATGATAAATATAGTATTATTAATCACAATAATTTGTTCACAAAAATTGTAATTTTTTTGTCAAAACCAGTAAATTAGGGAATTTGTTTTACAACACTCAGGGAAGGGGTTCTTCAGGTCTGGCAAACCTGTAAATAATTCAACACAAAACTACTAGTATTTATTAACTGTAATCTTTAAAGTTATTTAATCCTCATTGTAATCTATTTTATTGATTGACTAGTAAAATTATGTATGGAGTCACCCCCCACACACACACACACATTGTTATTTTATGCTGGCTGCCCCATTATTTTAGGCTGTGTATTATTTTATTTAGAATCCCCTATCCATCATAGTAATACCACAGAATGTGTATTAATAAATACATATATTGTAGTAATACATTATCAGGGATTCGTGTCCATGTTTTTTATATGTGGGGATTAATCTGTTATCTTTCATTAGCATATGGAAGACGGAGTAGCATTTAGAGAAGGGATAAGTATAAATAAAAACAAAAGAGTAAACATCTCAATTCAGAGTATAGAAAACATCATTCTTGCATGAACTGCAGACTTGTCTCAGAGGATGCCATATAGTGGTGGGGCTGGTTCCATAAATCCACAGCTCTACTGAACAAAATATTCTTTTCCTGAAGCATTTTGTAAGTCCTCAGTTTCAGCAACTTTTCCAAAATTACCAAAAAATGTCATAATGATATCAATCCAGAGCATACAACTAATAAATCCTTAAAGAGTGAAATTTAGAAGACCATGAACAAAAAGCAGTTTTTGAGAGAAAACTGGTGGACTCAATTTGCAAGAAGCCATATCTAACCAGAAAGCAATCTTATTTAGATTGAGACAGTTAATGATAACAAAAATGTGGGATGTTCAGATTTCTTACATTTACATTTGGGTTATTTCTCTTTTCTAGTAAGTTCAATGGAAACCTGACAGTGACTGTCAACATGGAAGATATCTGATGTTTCCTATAAAAAATTCTATTCTTCTAAAATTATTTTTGAACTTAAGATTAATTCTTTGATTGATTCACACATAATGTATTTGTATATTTAAAAATAAAAGAAAACAATTTTATGAAATGTAAAAACAAATAAATTAATTAAGAAATGTTGTACATTCATCCTAACCCATGACCTGATTAAAAAGTCCATTTGAATGTTAACCATGACTGAGTAAGGCTCAATCAAATATTCATTACTGAGGAAACTATGGATACTTGAGCCAATACTCACATTTTAAGAATCGCAATTTTTCCTGTGTTATTTAGGCAATACAATTTTTTTGTGTTATTTAGGCATTTTATAATCATATTTCTGTAGACTATAGAATCTTTCAGAAAATATGTGGTTATGAAATTGATATATTACATAAATGTTCTAATGATTAATTTACCGTATCCAACAAATGGTTCTTGTATCCCTACTTAACAAAATATCCTTGTATTGCAGATGCATGGCCCTAAAATAGAAATGAATTACATTTGCCAATGTGAAATGAAAACTAATTTATATTATCATTAACACTATTATTTAATTATTTTATTATATTTTTGGAACAAACCTATAGACCTCAAATCCATCATCGTTCTAAGAAATCATGAACTTTTTTTGCAAGATCTTATTTAACCTGATTTCCTGAAAATGGTCTTATTTATTTAAGCATTTTTAATAAATTCTTTAAATTTATATACCTCCCAGTTGCCATGTCAATGCACCTTACAGAGGAATTTACAACTTTTGATTCAATAATATATTTGTTTAATAACATTTTATTATAATAATAAATTGACTATCAAGATAATATTTCTTATAAGTTGTAAATGTTGTAAGATACAAATTTCAGGTCAAATTATTTTTTTATTATCTTGTTAATATCACTTCAACATCATTTTCATTAGGTCTGTGTGTTTTCATTATTTTTCTATTAATTTCAACAAATCATTTTCCCTTGTTTTGCTCAGGGATGGCTTGGAACTTTTCAGATTTAACAGTGTATGTGGATTTTTCTTTTTTATGAGGACAGATCTGCATCAGGGGTGTAGGGTTTTCATCATGATTAATGGACAAATTTGGAACACCTTCATTAGAAAATGCTATCTTCATTGCTGCTGAATAAAGAAACATTATTTTGCAATAAAATTTTATCTTTGAAACACAGAATTCCTGCAGCCAATGACTAGGTTTGATAATGTTGCTTGTTGAAAGCAACATTATAACTTAAGCAACTTTATTAAATCTAAACATTTATCACAGTTCCGTCAGTAATCTTTAATGCACTTTGATTACTTAATCCCAACTTGCTAATTTATCAAAATTTTTTTAAAATGATGGCATAATGAATAGGATTGCACAGTTGGAGATGTGATGCTGTTAACAACAAATTCACATAAAATGTTAGGTGATTTGCCAAAAATGTACTTTCTGGGTCCAAAATTGACTTGCATGCACTGAGCCAACACAAAGCAAATGCTCAAGATGAATATTCTAATGAAATTACAAACCCCATTGGAAGGAAAGAAAGGCTTCTCTCCTCATTGAATGTTTCCTATTATGAGAAAATTACCTTGGATCAAGTATCCTTCGTTTCTCCGTTTGATTTTCAGATGTCCAGACTCAAAATCAACTTTTGTCGGCCACTATTTGTACTCATTAAAGAAATAAAGCATTACATATATTACTGCATCACTTGTCATGACACTTTCAAATTACATAACTGCAAAACAGGTACCTATTTTACATCTAAAACTAATCATGAATGCCCCATAATTGATATTTACAACCCAAGAATGATTTCTGACATCAGACAATTGAAAAGCACACATTACAACTAGCACAAAAAATCTTCAAAAACAAAGTCAATAAAATAGTAAAACTTTCAAAATAATTTTAAGAGGCAACTGCCAAGAATTTTATGTGAAGATCCTTTTGATTGTTGACAGTGGTACTCGTAATACTTTATCTGAAACTCTTGATGACTTATTATCAATCAGCTTATTATTCATTTATGTAGCAGATCTAAGTTACAGTTGCCATTCATGATATTCTAATAATTACATGATTTTTTTTTAAAAATATATATATTTTAGAACACAAAAACATTAATTGGAATTACTGGCCTAGAAGGTCAGAGAACACAAAATGTTAACCTACCTTCACAGTTCTACCAGATATTTGACAACAGCAGACAAGAGAATTTGCCTTCCCAAGTTATTCACTGGGTACACCAATGATAATCGTTCAGAAGAACAAATAGACCACACATGATTAATCGTAAGTTATAAACGTTTATTATTTTCACTATTTTTCGTTGAATGTTGTAACGCCCACTAAAACATTTCATTATTCTTTATGAGACATATATTTATCACCCACATTCGCCACCATTCTTTGCGTTGATTTGCACCATGGTGTAAGATATATCTTACCCAGCACGCACCCAGCAACCTGTCATAAGTTGTTGCCTATAATATATTGTGGCATATACATTGTAGCATTCTGTGTATTACTCGCGCAACATTTCTTGAACGATGGATTGAAGAAATACGGGTAGAGTGGGGGTATTAGTTACGAAATCGGCCACTAGATTTCATGAAGCAATGCCAATCTTTGGAGAATCAGTCATGACTTTCTCAGGAGTTCGAGGTATCTCCTATGATGGATCTTCCCCTGCTTCGGTATTTTTTTTTTTAGATTTGTTGGAGAAAATCTCGGACCGAAGTTCTCGTCTTCAATACAAAATAGTTTCTAATTCGCGCCATTGAACATGTTTTTGGAATGTTGTCGTCAGTGCTCCCTGCGAGCTTTTGCCTTCAATTGTTCATTGTGCCAGAGAGGGAGAAGCAGGGTTCATGAAAAGTTGCGCGATGGGGGCCTGTCTTCAAAATGGAATATCTCACGGCATTTAGCGTCTCAATCATTCCGCTAGAACTCGCATGATCGCGTCTGTATCAAACAGTGCTGCGATCATGCGAGATCTAGCGGCACGACCGAGGAAGACGCGAAATGCCGTGAGATATTTATTTATTTATTTACGTCAAAAACAGTTAAAAACTGCGTGTGACGAGCTATGGGGAGAAGTGAATTTTGTGCACGTTTTCATAATTCTGTGATCTTTGTTGATTCTGTGAATATTCTGTGAATCTGTGATTCTGTGAATATTCTATCATGAAGACAGGCCCTTACGCGTCAAAAAATAAAAACTCAAGTGTATAATTTACTCCAATATATAATATACTCCAATATACTCCAATTCCTCCCCCAGGGGACGCCGCCTTAAGGCCCGCAACAGACTACACCGAGGAATGCGTTGCGAGAAATGTGCGACCAGAAATGTGGAAATAAGCCGGCGATGCTGCGTCCACACACTACAAAGAGGTTATTCGATGTCTCGAAATGCCTTTATGTGCCACAAGCCGAGAGTGATGGCAGCAGTTTAGCTATGAGATCATCTGAGAGTCCCATTTCTTGTTTTATTAAATGCTCTTATGTAATTTTTACTCGTGATATCCTTGTTTTGTTACAATAATCGTAAACCATTTGTTTAACGAGTTCGAACCTTGAGAGAAACACACTACTACATTGTATACAAATTATTATTTAATGTAAAAAAAACAAGAAGTTAAGTGACGTAAGGGAGAAGTTGTACATCAGCAAATTTTCTTGAACTCCGTAATCTCTACCACGCTCTGGTTTACTATATTTGTTTATTTATTTATTTGTCAAAAAAACAGTAAAAACTGTATATGACGTGTGGGGAAAGAAATTTATCTGCGCACATTTTCTTGAGGGCCAGAAATTTTATTAAAACAAAAAAAAAAAAAACAAAAAAAAAAAAAAAACGAAAAAATGAATTTAGAAAATAATTATTTTAGAAAAATAAAGATATTTGAAAAATGTTTTTTCCCGAGTTATAGAAAATCAATTTCAACTGTAAATGAACTACAAGCAAAAGGAGTGCTCAACAAAACGTGCGCACAGTGAAGCTACATTTACGTCCAGAAGCAAAACAAGGGGCCATCTCATCATTTGCTCAATGGATCTGGGAAACTGGACAAAAACCTGATCGAGATGGAGTCATTGACCCGGAAGCTGAAGTACATTACTTGTTACAGGCGTATTAAATATTTTTTTAAATGTATACAATGCAAACATAAACTAATTCATTATATATCTTTGTTTTGTTACATTAAACATTATTTTTCTTTTTCACGATCAGTATAGTCTCTAATTGTATAGAAACAGTTTTGCAGCAGAAAAGATTTTACTTTAAACTTAAAGGGTCCCCCCCGATAAGATGGTAAAAAGTTCCCCTCAACCAAATTACATATGAGTCATTACACTATAATTCTAACATAAAAATAATATTTTTGAAAGGTTTCTTAGCCTCCGTCCTACCACCCACACCCCTATACAGCCAAAAACGTGTTTTTTTTTATTTCAATTTTTTTCGACAACTGAACACTATTTTATCAGACTGAAAAAAATATGATAAATAAGAACACAACTTGGACTATCAGAAAAATATTTTACAATATTTTCTCAGGCCCAAATTCGAACACAAAAAAATATTTTCGAAAAAAAAATATCAAGAAATATTTTTTACTGTGTCTTAGAAGCCTGGAATAGGCTCGTAAAAAATGTCAAAGGTTCCTCTTCACACACAAATTGTTGTGTATTTTTTTCAGATTTTTCCGATTACTGGGCTGCAGTTAAAAAAATAAAAACCATTTTCCCGCCTTTAAAACACCTGGACTTTCAGTATACTTTGAAAATGACTGCAACGGTTCTCTGCATTTATTTTAGTGTTTATTATACATTTGTATACATTGCTGTATCACCCAATAAAGTTTTGATTTTGGAATGTACTTACGAAGTATCATTTTTAAAGCTTTCTAATCGTTTGCATAAGTAATCGTATGCTACGGAAAGACGATAGTTTTGGCAATTTATAAGAAACAATCGACACAAGACCTTGTAAGTGTGATACTGGTGGATAAAGAATTACACCCCATCCTACATCAAACAGATTTTAGAAGAAAAAATAGAAGTTTGCAAATTATGACATACAAAAAAAGATTATTGCAACACGCATTATAATGGTAAATAACTCGGAAGCGATGCTTCCTAGGCCTTTTAAACCACGTTTGCTTGTCTCATGGGGACACGCCTTTTTTTTTAGAACAAGTAAATTCTAACACACGTGTTTTGGGGGACGGGTAGATGACAAATGGGGAAATGATAAGGGACATTTCGTGTGCAGGATAGATAGGGGACAGTGGGGAAGTGAAGGGGAACATATTAGGCCCCGATTATGTTGTTGGGATGTATTTTTCAAAATACCACTCTTATGATCATCCCATTTTACAATTTTCCATATTAGTTCTTTTGGGTGCGCCTTTTCCGTAGCACAGATGGACAGAAAAGAGAAGCCGATATCAATGTAAAATTAAATTGAAGGAAAATACTGAAATTATCTTTCACGATAAAATTAACGGGACTATTTTATTTTCTGGGAATTTTTATCTCAACGCTCAGCAATATTGGAATGAATTCTCTCGCACAGTACCGGGTCTATAATGCCGTAAACTGCTTTTCGGGGGATGAGCGTTTGCTGCTACATTAAATCAATTTTCAATTTTCGTACAATTATTATTTACAAAGTGCAGTTTTCGCACGTGTACATTGTACGAGTGTCTCCATATTTATACGTATTCAAGAACAAATACTTAGGTAAAGGAAAAGACAACTTTTTCTCTAGTCTGAAACAATCTACAGACGTGAGACCACAGGCTTCCGCAACCAATGCGTTACTATTTATCTGTCCGGGAGGCGCCGCGTTCTAGGCTCAGTTGTCAACGTTTTAGCTGCTATTCTGTGGCCTTCCTCCTCAAGTAAGGTCGCACGTGCTTAGGACGCGGCAACTGCCGAACTGCCAAGTGGTTGACTACAAATGTCTTAGTTTTTTTAAACTATGACCCAGCTATTAAAAAAATATGAAAAAAATTCACAAGCATTCTGAGATGAAGTTTTAAGATTATTTTCGTGCCAGTGACTGTGTTCTAAGACAAGTAAAACAGTTCTTGTAAATCTGGGTCTAACCTCTTCCCCTTCATTTTTCCACATGTCCCCCAATTATCCCTCAAATATGACGGAATTATTATTTAATAAACTGCTAAACACTATTATCTTCCCTTAGCATATAATATTCTCATACAAAGGATTAGAAAGGTTTAAAAAATGGTAATTTTTAAGTATATTCCAAACTCAAAACTTTATTGGGTGCTACAACAATGTATACAAATGTATAATAAACACTAAAATAAATGCAGAGAACCGAGTAATTTACCATTATAATGTGTATTTCAATAATCTTTTTTTATATGTCATAATCTGCAAACTTCTATTTTTTCTTCTAAAATCTGTTTGATGTAGGATGGGGTGTCATTCTTTATCCACCAGTATCACACTTACAAGGTCTTGTGTCGATTGTTTCTTAAAAATTGCCAAAACTATCGTCTTTCCGTAGCATACGATTACTTATGCAAACGATTAGAAAGCTTTAAAAATGATACTTCGTAAGTACATTCCAAAATCAAAACTTTATTGGGTGATACAGCAATGTATACAAATGTATAATAAACACTAAAATAAATGCAGAGAACCGTTGCAGTCATTTTCAAAGTATACTGAAAGTCCAGGTGTTTTAAAGGCGGGAAAATGGTTTTTATTTTTTTAACTGCAGCCCAGTAATCGGAAAAATCTGAAAAAAATACACAACAATTTGTGTGTGAAGAGGAACCTTTGACATTTTTTACGAGCCTATTCCAGGCTTCTAAGACACAGTAAAAAATATTTCTTGATATTTTTTTTTCGAAAATATTTTTTTGTGTTCGAATTTGGGCCTGAGAAAATATTGTAAAATATTTTTCTGATAGTCCAAGTTGTGTTCTTATTTATCATATTTTTTTCAGTCTGATAAAATAGTGTTCAGTTGTCGAAAAAAATTGAAATAAAAAAAAACACGTTTTTGGCTGTATAGGGGTGTGGGTGGTAGGACGGAGGCTAAGAAACCTTTCAAAAATATTATTTTTATGTTAGAATTATAGTGTAACCACTCATATGTAATTTGGTTGAGGGGAACTTTTTACCATCTTATCGGGGGGGACCCTTTGTGTACCGACTTTAATTGTTTTATGTCATCTGGCAATGCGTTGTAAAGTAACGTACATGTATTGTATGTTGATTTCTTGTACTGAGCTGTTGATACTGACACTTGATGCACGTGATTTCTACGGCGTGTGTTGTAATTATAAATATCAATATTGCATGAAAATATGTTCCCTCCGTTAAGTAGGTCATTTTTGACAAATATTACAGATTCGTAAATAAATAGACAAGGCAATGGTAGGATTCCCAGCTCAATGAAAAGAGGCTTGCAGGAATCACGTGGAAGGCATTTTTTCATTATTCGAATAATTTTCTTTTGCAATCTGAAGGTCTGAATACTACAGGACGAGCTTCCCCAGAATATTATGCCATATCTCAGGCGGGAATGCACATTTGCAAAATAAACGCAACGAGCTGCATGAAGGCTGACAGAATTTGAAAGAATTCTGAATGCATAGCATAATGAACTTAATTTAGTGTTTAATTCTGATATATGTACATTCCATTTGAGGTTTAATTGAATTGAAAGACCTAAAAATTTTGTTGCCTCAACATCAGCTAATTGCATATTGTTCATTTTCAATGGAACATGCGATTTCCGATTTGAGATGCAAAAATGCATTGAAACAGTTTTTCTTTCGTTAACAATTAATTTGTTATTATTAAACCAATTTGAAACTTCTGAAATTGTACTATTTACTGTTTCTTTTTTGCAAAGAACATTCGTGTCATCAGCAAACAGAACCGTTCTTCCATTTTTAATTGACGAGGGCATATCGTTTACATATAACAAAGAGAATAGGAGCTAAGATCGAACCTTGCGGGACCCCATGCTCAATTGGCAAAGAATTGGAAATATAAGTATGTAATGTCCTTTCCTGCCCGTATGGTATTTCTACTCTTTGAGTCCGATGTTTAAGGTAAGAAGTTATCCAATCTAGGGCAATACCACGAATTCCATACGAAGGTAATTTTGAGAGCAAGATCTTACGGTCAATAACGTCAAAAGCTTTCGAGAGATCTAAGAATATTCCAATGGGTACTTCATTTTGGTCTATTGATGAAGCAACATCTTTGAGAAAAGAAAAAATGGCAGTTACCGTAGATTTTGATTTTCTAAAACCGTGTTGTGAGTCTGAAAACGCTCTGTTTTTCCTGAGAAATGTTTCCATTCGTAAGTAGAAAAGCCTTTCTAATATTTTTGAGAAAACTGACAAAAGAGAAATTGGCCGGTAATTTTGAATATCATTTTTGTTCCCTTTTTTTAAAAAGTGGCTTAATTTTTGCTGTTTTGAAAATATCTGGAAATATTCCTGTACATAAAGAAGCATTGAAAATGTGAGTTAACGGATGTATAAAGGCAGGTGCACAAGTTTTTAATAAACAATCCGGAAATTCATCTAAACCAGATGAATATTGTTGGTTGAATAATGAATAGATAATGATAAAATTATTCATAATAAAATTCACAATTAATAAATTCATTCATAAATACCAATTAAGAAAAGTAATAAATTAATTCAGTTCTTTCAAAATACCCTTTCAAGTTTCTTGCTTCAAATTTTTATTTTTATATTACTCATTATGAGCGGATTTCACACAAATAAGAATATCTTCCACACAAGATTTACGTGTTCATTTCCGTTTGGAGAGAAAATTCAAGAAAACAATTAAAAAACTGGTAGTTTATCGCATCTCTTACTGCCAAACGTTATAACCTCACTGTTCTATGCACTGTTTGGTGTTTTCCCAAGGAGGTTATAATACATGGAGGCGGCATGGCCGACCTTTTCCATTGCGGAAAATGAAGCCAGCCCCTTGCAAGCTCGGTTAGCCTACCCGCTTTGCAATTAGCCCAAAAAGCCTGAAGTCTACCATTCCACCCATGTATTTTATTTATTCATATTTTAATATTTCCGTAAGAAAGATGTTTTATATATAATTATTTGCAATTAACAGACTGAAATACTCAGATAATGAAGCAAAATTGACCTGGAAAATATATTAAACCTCCCCAAAATTCATTGTCAGAAGAAATATTTTTGAAAATGGTTTCATTAATTGTGTAAAGCTGATAAGAATTTAATTTATGTACATCTTAAAAAAAGGGGGGTAACACAGTCTGAGTACAACAGCTTTTAGAAGGTTCAACAGGCAAGGAGTTGAAACTAATGTCACATAAATTGATGTGAAAACTGCTAATCATGTTCCAAATTTGACATAAAGTAATGAAAATTGTAAATTTGGATGGAGCCTGAATATTTAAAAATTCTGGATCGAAATGGTAACAAATTGCCTGAACAAACCCAATAATAAATTTACATTCCAAATGCCTTGCACAGAAGTATTTAAGGCTTTAATAATGGAACTGAGGAGAAATCTATGGACAAGAACAACATTTAAAATATGCTCAAATTTAGTTTTCCTGAAGCCAAATCAATTTGAACATGTTTTCAAAACAAATATTTTTCAAATGCAAATTCAATATTGTATTCAGAAAAACAAATATGTATAATTAATGTAACCTTTCTTACAGGAACTCAAGGGGATTCAAGGAATTCAAAGAGAGAACACATTTAATTTTTTTTGTAATGAACCTTTTTTGTAAAAGGTAATCAGAAAATACAAAATATTTTTTCAGATGTACAATTTTACTTATTTTAATGTTTACAATTGTGACATTACTATTAAATAACGCAAAATAATTTTACAATGTAGGGGCGAGAATGTAAACAGTTTTAACACAAAAACTCTCATTGCCAGGCCAGGTAAAAAAGTGGGTAAATCTTGTTCTTATTTATAGTAAATGACTTCCTTGGATAGTATAAAGGATGCTTGAAAGAACAGTGCAGGTCTCATTTTTGTTGAAATCCCTGATCTTTTGAAAATTTCATTAGATCCGAATTGTTTCTGAAGTCTTCCTACAATTCCAATTTTGAAGATAGTTTTTTTGTTTGTTTGTTTTTATAATGAAATATGATATTTAAAGACAGATCTTGAAATAAGGTCATGTACAATTTTATGAAAATATGAGTAGTCTGCAACATTTTGCATGAAATATACAATATTTTTAAACACTTTTTTTCATAAAAATTACTGCACATTTTTCTTAAAATTTTCATGTTTATGAAAAGACTGCAAAAAACTAGAACAAAAAGCAAACAAAAATAATGCTAGTCTCCTTTCCAGCTCGCTTTCTGTATATATTTTAAAAATTGCCAATTTAGAAATAACGCGAGAACATAAATTCTGTTGTAGCACAACTAGCTTGTATTTATACTTGTCAGAGTAGATCAAAATCTTATTTTAGTTGGTATAATTAATGTTTTCAATACAACTGATGACAGACTTACAGAAAAAAAAGCAAAATCAAGTCGCTAATCAACAAAATAGTTACAGTGTGAAATTATTGATTTTTATTAACATTGATTCTCAATAATACTGCAGTATTTAATTTTCAAATTTTGTCAAGCATTGGTGGTGACTGCAGAGTCAACTGAGCATGCAACGTGTATGAGTAAGGCCCAAATGTTTATGACCTAAAAATGTCGGAAATATGTAAGCATTTATGACCTAAAAAATGTGAAAATATAACCGTAAATATGACTTAGAACATTTTTTAGGCATTTTCAAAACCTTCAAAATATTGCCGCTGTTTATATGAAATATACCTCCAAACAATTTATTTCACTGAGAAAAAATGTCCATTAAATGTTTTCTCCCAAGAATAAAAATAAATACCTCGCGGTACAGAGGAACGCAAAGCAATAAACAAAAAGAATGTAGCTAGCAAGCCGAGACGCACTCCAATGTTTTGGGCTACAAAACATGGCGGACACACCAGCAATTGGCTTCACTTTTGGGAGCCGATGTCGCCTCCATGTATTATAACCTCCTTGTGTTTTCCTGCGGCAGCGAACGCCCAAATGTATAACAAGTGAAGGAGTAGAAATGTGTCCGAGAAAACTCGCTCGCCGACCGACTCGAGCGAGGAACTCTTTCGCCTCCGCAGAGGCGAACGAGGAAACTCTTTCAGGTGTGTGGGGGTCCATAAGAGTCCCTTGTTTCGATTTTCCACATTTCTCGTCGCACATTTCTGGAAACACATTCCTCGGCGTAGTCTATTGCGGGCCTTATGCAGCGGTACCACGAATATATTTCGGTTTTTCTTTCTTGGCGCGTGGGGGTGTGTCATTAAAATGGAATATCTCACGGTATTTCGCGTCGTTCTCGGTTGTGCCGCTAGGAGTCGCATGATCGCGACTGCATCGAGCAGTGCTAGCGATCATGGGACTCCTAGCGGTACAACTGAGAACGATGAGAAATATTCCATTTTGATGACATACCCCCACAGGCCAAGAAAGAAAAAACCGAAGTAAAATAAATAACTTGCTACTGGTAGGGTAACCCATGCTGTACAGGTCTCAGCAGAGGAGTCAAAGTGGCGTCATATATCGACCTGTCACACCAGTTCTGTTCCTTGATTCCTGTCACACCTGTCCCTATGCTCCTCCCTCCGCAACTAGCGGTCCCGAATGAGGTATTCCACTTACTTGTACCTCGTCTGTCTCTCTATTCTCTGTGCTATTGGCTGCTCTCGGCCCCTTGTGTTTTTTCGACCCCGACGCTATTAGGTTTCGAGGGCTAAGGAGTCATTCATTTTTTCACCTTCACTTTTCTTTATCTTTCTTTCTTTCTAACGTTTTCTCTTTTCTTTTCATTCGGGGAGGGGGACGTCGAAGCGAAGTAAAGGCACCTCCCTATGGCATGGGAATCCAGAAAACAAAATTCCTTGTTCCCCCTGTACGGGGGTTGAGGCGATGGGCCTGCCTCTCATCACTCGGAAAAAACTACACCTGCAAAATTTCGCAACAAAGAGAACCAGTAATAATTGGAAACATGACGGCGGCTTCTGATATTCAAGCAGGACAACGCAGAACATGGCTATACATAGGGAGACTTCACGAAACAACCACGGCGGAAAAAGTAAAAGATTTTTGCAGAAAAAAGGGATAAATGGAGTCGTAGAATGTGAGGAGGTCGACACACCAGGGAAACTAAAAGCATTCAAACTCGGCATACCACATCATGAACTAGAAATCATCAACAAGGCAGAAGCCTGGCCAACGGGTGTTCTGGTGAAGAAATACATTTTTCGTAGGTTCGGACGAGAAGGCTCAAGACTTTAAAAGAACAAAATCGTGGAACATCTTCCTGTGGAATGTAGAAGGTTTGGAAAGAATAAAAAGAAACTCACCTCTCAATATACCAACTCACGACATATTAATACTAACCGAAACATTTGCCACCAAAGAAATAGATTTACAAGGATACTATGGTACTCACAACCTAGCAATGCAAGGAGAAGCAGGAAGACCCAGCGGTGGAGTATCCTGTTACTTCAAGCCCACATTAGCGCCAATAAGAATACTACAAAAGACCACAAACACCATAACAGTCCAAACTAAACTATTCACAATGATAGCAAGCTACTATCAACCGGGATTTCAAATAGAAAATATAATAGAAGATCTTAACGAAGCTCTAGCGAAAGCAGAAGACAACCCAATTTTACTTGCAGGAGATTATAACTGCCGCACCGATAAAAGATCACAAAACGGAGCTACTATTAGTACTTACAAGAAGACTTACTTATTAAAGTACTTACAAGAAGTTTTTGAACTAACAAACAATCCTAAAGACATCTAAAGCTAGCAGCGCCCAGAAACCAATCTCAACCAAACCATATCCAAAATTTTAAGCTAATATTAGGCTAATTAAATGCTCTATTCCCGAATTTTAGGCTCCTCTGGATTTCCGAAAATCGTGGGCGCTGCTAGCTTTAGTCTAAAGCTCGCAGCGCCCACCCAGAATCCATCTCAAAATCAATTGTAAAATCTGAAACCCATCCCAAAATTTAAGAATAATTTTAGGCTCTTGGAAAAAAATTATCTCCGCCTTCAAATTCCAAAAATCAGGGCTGTACGAAGCGAAACTATCAACATTTGTTCTTACAGGTGAAATGACACCAAAATGAAAAAACCTTAGGAAAAATCTGAAACCCCTCCCAAAAGTTAAGAATAATTTTAGGCTCTTGGAAAAAAATTATCCACGCCTTCAAATTCCGAAAATCAGGGCTGTACGAAGCGAAACTATCAACATTTGTTCTTACAGGTGAAATGACACCAAAATGAAAAAACCTTAGGAAAAATCTGAAACCCCTCCCAAAAGTTAAGAATAATTTTAGGCTCTTGGAAAAAAATTATCCCCGCCTTCTAATTCCGAAAATCAGGGCTGTACAAAGCGAAACAATTAACATTGGTTCTTACGGGTGAAATAACACCAAAATCAAAAAAAACCTTAGAAAAAATCTGAAACCCGTCCCAAAAGTTAAGAATAGTTTTAGGCTCTTGGAAAAAAATTATCCCCGCCATCAAATTCCAAAAATCAGGGCTGTACAAAGCGAAACAATTAACATTGGTTCTTATGGGTGAAATAACACCAAAATCAAAAAACCTTAGGAAAAATCTGAAACCCCTCCCAAAAGGTAAGAATAATTTTAGGCTCTTGGAAAAAAATTATCTCTGCCTTCAAATTCCAAAAATGAGGGCTGTACAAAGCGAAAAATATAACATACGTTCTTATGGGCTAATAAACTCCAAAATCAAAAAACCTTAGGAAAAATCTGAAACCCGTCCCAAAAGTTAAGAATAATTTTAGGCTCTTGGAAAAAAATTATCCACGCCTTCAAATTCCAAAAATCAGGACTGTACAAAGCGAAAGAATTAACTTTTGTTCTTACGGGCGAATAAACACCACTCACTATGAACGAACTCACTATGAAGAAAAAATTATATTTGAAGGAAAAATCTCCATCTGCAATTTTGTAGTTGGAGGAAGATGTTGAATAAAATTCAAAATTTTTGAAAATTTAGAGTTAACCGTGAACATCGTACCTATGTCACCTTAATAAGTGCATTTTACTCTGTTCTTACAAGAAATTTAAAGAAAAATTTGGAGCCGTTTTTGAGAAAAGTTTAAGAACGTCCGGGGAGCTTCATGTAAAGTACCCCAAAACTTTATAGAATCTTTTTCCAAATCTCAAAGCTTTCACTCAAACCAGATCGTGCGGGGAATATCCATTTTGGAAGAAATCGTACGTATGGTTTAGGTGCTAGCAGTGTTGACGGACGGACGGGGACGGACAGATGGACGTTTTCCTTTCAGTTGGTTTTTGGGAATCAAAGACCAACAAAAAACGGGTTCTGGCTACACCACGTGTTAAGGGATTTTTTTTCTTAATTTAGCAACTGGATTTATCCACTTTTTCGTCATCACGACCAGGCAACTAATTTTTTGCTGGCGAAAATTCTCCATTTTCCCCGTAGCATTATATAACTTTCCCTATACCACCTATATTACTCTGTATTTAAGTAGCGTTTATTGTCGACAGAACAACTTTTGTACATGGTAGTTTTGCACTACATAGCATGTATATATTGGATGGTTCAAGATTGCTTTGACCTTTCTTGCGTTATTTATAATAGTTTGAGGATTTTCCTCTCTTGTGTAACTGACGCACCTCCTTTGTATTATTTACACTACCATTACTTCAACAACCTACATCTAATTACAATTACTTCATAAGCGACTCTGTCGCGTTCTTATTGCTTTTATATTAGCGAAATTCTCTTATCCTGAAATGACCTAACACTAAGCACAGTTGTCACTGTCACGTCCTTGTTGTGCACTGATTTCTATTTACACTATTTACATTTTAACTACTCCATCACTGCACCATCTTCTTTGACAGGGTGTAGGGGCATCGAGGGGCTCCGGGTGGTGGCGCGAGAGTTTTTAGGTGCGGATTGGCCTCCGCCAGACGAGCGGGCATCGGCCGAGGCGGCCCCCGCCGGGCAACGTTTTATTTATTTACACACCCGGCGGTACTCGGCAGGGACCAGGTCTGAGCGGTGTGCTTGTAATAGCAGGCGCCACTACGTCGGTAAAGCTAGCACCCCCATTTTATCAAAACTCAAAAATTCTTGCGCCATAATTTTGGGCTAATTTCAGCCCCCTTGCAAAAATTTTGGGCTACCTCCCAACACCCCGAAATTACGATTTCAAATTTTGGCCGGTAAAGCTAACACCCCCACTTACTTAAAATTCAAATTTTTTTGCACGGTCAAAACAAGTGAATTTTGGGCTTCTGGGGGCCACTTTTCAAAATTTCAAAACTCACCCCTAAATGCAAAAACAAAAAATCAAAACCACCCCTCATTCTCAAATTTCAAAAATTCTTCCGCCATACGTTTAGGCGAATTTTGGGCTCCTCAGTAATATCAAGAACATTATTTTTTGTACCCCACAACACCCCGAAATTAAGGTTTCAAAAATAGGGGTGGTAAAGCTAGCACCGCCACTTCCTCAAAACTCAAATTTTTTTGTACGGTCAAAACAAGTGAATTTTGGGCTCCTCGGGGCCACTTTTCAAAATTTTGAAACACACCCCTAAATACGAAAACAAAAAAATCAAAACCACCCCTCATTCTCAAATTTCAAAATTTCTCCCACCATAAGTTTGGGATATTTTTGGGCTCTTCAGTGACACCAGAAACATTATTTTGGTACCCTGCAATCTCCGAAATTAAGGTTAAAAATTGTGGGTTGTTAATTTAACACCCACCCGTACTGAAAATTCGAAAATATTTGTGTGGTCGTAAACATGCGAAATTTTTGTTCCTTTTCAAAATTTCGAAACTCACCCCTACGTACGATAACAAATATTTAAAACCATTCCAATAGCAACTCAACTCAAAAAATCTTGGGCCACAATTTTGGGTTCTTTAGTGTCATCAAAAAACGCCCCGAAATCAACTTAGCAAAAACGAGGATGGAGAAGCTAGAATCTCACTATCTCAAAACTAGGAAATCCGGAGAAACTTCACACATATTCTGGGAGAATTATACCGTACACGTGTATTTCCAACATTAAAAAAGAAAAAATGTATTTGTTGAGAGTTTTACCATTTATTCCGACAGGATCAATATCAAGCCTTAAAATAATTACTTTGATTCATTCCTATGTAAACATCCAATATGGACTTGTTAAATATTTCATACACGAAAAATTCTCTCCAAAAAGCAGCGACGAATTAAAAGATAAAATAGTTATTTAACTATACATCTACAATTCTAAAATCACAATCAATAATAGAGAAATCCAAAAATGGGAAAAGAATAATGCCTAGTATAAAAGACAAATGTTAGGGTTTCTCCTGCTCTTCATGAAGCAAACACTGATTATTTTACTAATTAATTTATTAAGTATAAATTCCCTAATGGAGAGGAAGCGTCCAACGTCGCAACCTTCCTGTTACATTTCTTTTCTAAGACTACTCTCCTCGACACTCCTCGCTTCCACCAGTTCTCCCCCTCCGCTCGCTTCCAAAAAAAATGACATTCCAGGAAACCGCCCCTTCGACTGACCCCGGGACGTAGCCTGCCAAATGTCAACCACATGCGGGCTCCCCTCTCCGGGGCGCTCGGCCCTCCCACCTCGTGAGAGCGCCTCGACACTCGCCCCCCGAGAAGGGTCGTTATAAAACCCTCCCCTCCTCGGTTCGTAAGATGGGCCTGGCAGTTCGCTAAGCACATTAAGTAACGAACACTACCCATACATGACGTACATAGTGACACTTACGTACCTACAATTATTGAAATTGGATCATACACATAAATACAGATACGACATTTACCTAGAAGACGTCAAATATTGAAACTAGAAATCACCCATAACATAAAAGAACACTTAATTTACACAGAACATTGAATTAATGAAAATAGAAATACACATAACATATAAGAATTCTTAATTTACACAGAACATTGAATTAATGAAAATAGAAATACACATAACATATAAGAATTCTTAATTTACACAGAACACTTGAATTACTGAAAAATAGAAATACTCATGACATATAAGAATTCTTAATTTACATTGAGTACACACATCCACAACTTTCAATCGTAAGCTTCATTTTCATGAACCGTATAGGAATTATCTCAATGTACGTTAGTGACCTAGAGTCTCACTTCCAGGATACTTGTTTGCACACGTATGTACACCACTAATCAGCTGATTTCTGATACATTCTGCTGAGAGCATCAGCATTTACATTGTCCTTCCCTTTCCGATGTTTTATTTTGAAATTGAACTGTTGAAGGAACAATATCCATCTCATGATTCGCGAATTTGTAGGTGATTTGGAATGAAGATAGCTAAGAGGATTATTGTCAGTAACAATGGTGAATGGTTTGCAATTATCTAAATAGTACCTTAACTTTTTGATTCCCCAGACTAGAGCATAACATTCTTTTTCAATCACAGAATAATGAGATTCCGCTCCTCTAAATTTCCTACTAAGATAGATAACTGGATGTTCTTCATTAGCACTGTTTAATTGGTTCAACACGACACCGACACCTGAGTCCGAAGCATCTGTATGCATGATAAATTCGGAATCGGCTCTGGGAACTTCTAATACTGGAGCAGATACTAAAATATTCTTTAATTGATCAAATGCTTTCTGACAACTCTCATTCCAAGTTATGATTCCCTTCCTAGGTTTTCCCTTTGTCAAATCAGTCAGCGGAGTTGCTATGACCGCCATGTTGGGAATGTATCGGGCGTAATAAGATATCAGTCCACAAAATCTTCTAATTTCAGTTTTATTTCTAGGTGTAGGATATTCAGAAATAGCCTTAACCTTTGACTGAACCGGACTAAGACATCCCCGTCCTACCATATGTCCCAAATAACAGACCCGGTCCTGCGCAATTTTGCATTTGTTTGGTTTGATCGTAAGATCAAACCGATCTACCCGCTCCAACACTTGGCGAATATCTCTTAAATGAGCTTCCCAGGTGGGTGATATTACCGCAATATCATCTAAATAGGTAACGACACACGTAAGACCTTCAAACACATGCCGCATAAGTCTGCAAAATTCATAAGGTGCATTTCGCAACCCGAATGGCATTCTTAAAGGAAGGTAAGTTCCATTTGGCGTCACAAAAGCAGCATACCTTTGTGCGTTCGGAGACATGCCAATCTGCCAATAGCCCTTTGAAAGATCAAATAGAGTAATAAATTTGGCACTAGCGACTTCGTTGATCCTGTCCTCAATATGAGGCATCGGCTCCATGCATGGTTTTGTAATAGAATTCAGCTGCCGGTAATCTACACAGAGTCTAGGTTCTCTATTTGACGCCTCAACCAAAATCAAGGGAGATAACACATCTGAAACCCCCTCTTTGATAACTCCCAATTCTAACATCTTTTTAATCTCCTTCTGTACTATTTCTCTTTGCCTAGGAGAGAAACGATAGCATTTTGTTTTAAAGGAGGGTTCCTCAGTTAGTTGGATGTCATGAATTACTTCATCAGTTTTCCCGGGTTTTGTAGAAAATACATTTTTAAACTCTGCTAGTAATGACACTATTTGGGCAACCTGCTCACTATTTACCCTTTCCTCTAACTTGCTTTCTTTAATCCACTCCGGATTCACCTTCTCTTCTATTTCAAGGATTTCATCATCACTCACCTCTTCATCAATACTGCTTAATAAATCTACATTGTTCACACCTTCTATTCTTTCGTAGTAAGGTTTTAACAAATTATGATGATACACTTGTTGTTTATTAGTGTCATGGAATTTAACCCAATAATTGGTTGGTGAGATTTGTTCTATAATTTCACCTGGCCCCTTCCATTTTACTCCTAATTTACTTCCTCCCAATACTGACAGAATAAGTACCTTATCTCCCGGTTTGTAATTTCGGACTAACGTTTTTGTCATAATACCGCTTACCTTTAATTTTAGCTTTCTCGGTATTTTCGATCGCCAGATCTCTGCATCTACGCAACCGATTTATTATGTTAAATACATATTCAGTTACAGGTGTTTCTGATGAATCTGTCATTTTCTGTCCTAGCCATTGTTCCTTCAATAATGTCAGAGGAGTTCGAATTTCCCGACCGTAAACTAGTTCGGATGGAGAAAATCCCGTAGTTTCATGAACAGCTGTTCGAAATGCTAGTAGGACACCCGGTAAGAAGCGATCCCAACTCTCTTGTTGTTCGTGACACACGGTTCGTAACACCTTCTTTAAGCTTCTATGCCAGCGCTCTACTGAATTTGTTTGGGGGTGATAAACTGAACTATGCACTACTCGAATTCCCATTTCTTCCAAAAACTCACTTGTTAAATTGCTGACAAATGACCTGCCTTGATCAGACTGCACCACTTTCGGAAATCCGATCCTGGAGAATATTTCTAATAAAGCGTGTACAATAGTTTCTGACTGTATGTCTTTTAAAGGAACAGCCTCTGGGTACTTAGACATTTCGCAAATCAGAGTCAGAATATATCTATTATCATTTGTAGTGACTGGAAACGGTCCTACAGTGTCTATGCACACCTTCTCGAAAACATCCGTTACAGTGGGAACGAGAACTAGCGGTGCTTTTCCCTTGTCTGTCCCATAACCCACTCGTTGACATCGATCACAAGATCGCACAAATTTCGTTACATCATTTTTGAAATTGGGCCAATAGAAATACTTTTCCAAAGCTTTCCGTGTCTTATAAATTCCCAAATGCGCCACTGCATGATCATGAATAAAGGACAATAGATCATTTCGCAAGCTCTCTGGCACAACTATTAACCCTTCCGAATCATTGTTAGGTGCCTTATATAACAGAACACCCTGCCTGATTATAAATCTATCATCACGTTCCCCGTTGTGTATTTTATCTATTTGTTCTTTCAATTTAATATCTCCTTCCTGAGCCTCAATGAATTTCTCTTTAGTAAAACATGCTATTTTACAATGCAATGGTTGTTCTCCTACCTCATCTGATTCATTTTCAGAATTCCCGAATTCCCTATCTCTGTCTTCCTGTTCCTGAGAATCCAGCTCTCTTTCATGCTGCTCCACAATTAACAATTCTTGCTCTCGCTCTTTTTCTCTCTCCTCTTTTAATCTAGCCGCCCTCGTTTTAACCTCATTCACTACATGTTCAATTTCATCTTTATTTTCAGAAGTGAAAACATTTCCTTCAATAAGTCTTTTGTCATTTAATTCATCGATTTTCCTAGCTGTTTCATTCCCAAGCAAATATTTATTAACTTCATGGCTATCAGGAACCACTACAGCTCTGCCGAAAATTTTTCCAAATGATCCGACAATTTCAACTTCTGCCACAGGTAAGAAAACCGGTTCCTCTGCTAGAGGGTTTTTAACCCAAACAGACTCCCCCGTGAAGTGACTTCTATCTACATACTTCCTGGAAATCACGTCAATACTAGCCCCACTATCGCGGAGAACCTTAATAGAATAACCGTTAATTAAGTTGTTGCTGTACCTATCCTTCATATCAAATTGACAATTTCTTTTCCCTAGTCCTGGATTTTGAATTTCTAGTCCTACCTTGTTCACTTCTAAGACAGGTTGCACCTCTACTTCCTGAACCCTTTCATATTTTCCAGAATCTACTTCACTTTTGTATTTAGGACAGTGCCTTTTAATATGCCCTACTGATCCACAATAATAACAGGTAAATGCCCTTCTTTTCTCGGCATCAGCAGGAAGAGGAACAATTTTATTAACCTGTGTAGGCGATGATTTTATTTCCCGAGAACCTCTATTTTCTTTTATTTCAAATTTACCCTTTTCAGAATTATTTGTTCCGCTCTTCGACCATTTGTTAATATTACTCGCTTGCCCTCTTTTTGTTCTATTTTCCGTTATGAGCTGATCGCTAGTTTTGAACCCACTACCTGACCTGGCATCATCAAATTGTTGCAAAATATCAGCAAAGTCTTTATGGTTTTTAAATTTGGGCCACTGCATCAAAAGCTGCTCTCTTACCTGGTATGGAACTAACCGTTTCATTCTGTCCGACACGAGTAATGATAACAATTCATCTAATGTCTCTACCCGCATACCCTTAACCCAACCTGATAATTTCGTGTAGAGCTCATAAGAAATATCCTTCCAAGTTTGGTTCGGGGTTTTCTTGATTTCGAAAAATTGTTGGCGTAATTTTTCCGGCGTCACTTGATACTTATTAATTAGCCACTCTTTAATCTGTTCGTACGATGCAACTCCATCCATATTTTCGCGAGTAACATATTCAGCCACAGAAGGAGGCATCAAACACGTTACGAAATGAGCCCATCTCCCTATATCAAGGTTATCAGCTCTCGCATTCTGCTCAAATCTTTGGATGAAAAGATAAATTTCTTCCACATCCGGTTGAAATTTACCCATTTGTTTTAACAAGGATTGCCTACTTTCGTGAAATCTATTATTCTGACCAGTAACATGACTGTCATCTGCAACCGACCTATCTCTAGAAGCCGTTTCAACTTCTCTGATTCTCACTTCAGCCTCAATCCTAGCTAATTCTAACTCTTTTTCGCTTTCTTTTTCTAATTTAGCTAATTCTAACTCTTTTTCCTTTTCTTTTGCTACTCTAGCTAATTCTATTCTCTCTAGATTCCCTTGAAACCATTCCTCATCGAAATCCGAATGACTCTTAATTGCAATTTCAAGACGTCTTAAGGTCATATTCAGAGGCGACTCAATTCCTAGTGCTTCCGCGAGCTCTAACAAAACATCTTTCGATAATCCCGACATTTTGTTTCACAATTAACAATGCAATACAATAGCAATAACCAGCTGAATAGTAAGCTACACACAATTTGCATGCAAACAAGGGAAGTAAGCTCACCTGATTTATCAGCACTTTATCACCAGATACAGCTAAATTCTGGCGTCACACAACAAAATACTTTAGTAAATATTCTTGTTCCAACAGTCAAGTTCACAGAGTTCGTTCACCGTCGATCTCGTTCTCCAGTAACCTCCAGGTAGCTTCCGGCAGATTCCGCAACTCCCCAAGCCCTCTGCTTGATGTCTCCGTCACAGAAATTCGCCACTGCTCCCGTCACAAGGCACTGCAAGTCCGTAAGAGTTCACAGCTCGTTCACAGTCGTTTCGTATTTCTAGTCACCTCCAGGCAGCCTCCGGTAGATTCTGCAACTCCGCAAGACATCTGCTTGATATTTCCGCTGCAGAATTTAGCCACTGCTCCCGTCACACGGCAACTGCGAAGCATTTAAGGGTCCACAGCTCGATAACCATCATTTCACGTTCTCCGGTCGCTTCCCGGTCGCCTCCGACAGATTCTGCCACTCTACAAGCCTTCGCTTGATATCTCCGTAACAGAACTCGTCACTGCTCCGGTCACACAACACCACGTGATGGATACCTGGACATCCCGCTTAAACAGTTCGCTCACGACAGTTCATAGGATTGGTTATCCTGTCACCGATTTCCAGTTCAACTTTTCACAAATTCTCACGAAACATTTCCCGTGATTCACGTACATACGTTTCACATAAAGTTGCGGCGTTGCGTACTAGTGCGTATCTTACACACACATAAATACAGTTCCCATACGTTGCACACACTGGCAATACTTCAGTCTTCAATTAACGGTTTTCTTCCGACATCCCACCGCTGCCACCAGTTTTCTTTCTCTCCTGTTAGGGTTTCTCCTGCTCTTCATGAAGCAAACACTGATTATTTTACTAATTAATTTATTAAGTATAAATTCCCTAATGGAGAGGAAGCGTCCAACGTCGCAACCTTCCTGTTACATTTCTTTTCTAAGACTACTCTCCTCGACACTCCTCGCTTCCACCAGTTCTCCCCCTCCGCTCGCTTCCAAAAAAAATGACATTCCAGGAAACCGCCCCTTCGACTGACCCCGGGACGTAGCCTGCCAAATGTCAACCACATGCGGGCTCCCCTCTCCGGGGCGCTCGGCCCTCCCACCTCGTGAGAGCGCCTCGACACTCGCCCCCCGAGAAGGGTCGTTATAACAAACTACATTTTTTCTCAATCTTTCATTCGTCAAAACAAACAAACAAACTTAACTAACTAATGTGAATGTAGAATTTATTAACAATTGAAAACATACCAGCAAAGAAGATGCGATCTTGAAATAATTTGGGCATTGTCATGTTTTTCATGAAAAAGAAAAGCAAAGTAAAAAAACTGTCCGAAATACTTACCGATCTCAAATTTTTTTTTTTTTCAAAACTAAACTACAGGTATTTCGCTTCAAGCAATCCAATGTTCTACAAATAACATGCACATTATGGCAAAAAATCGCGACACGCATATCATTTTGGGGTAGATGCATTCTTATTAAAAAGAATTGAATATTAATCAAAACACCCTATTTTCCTGCAAAATTCAATATTTGTGTTGTTATAAAACCTAAACTACAAGGATTTCGTTCCTGGCAATTTCATGTCATATACAACACATAATAGGGAATACGGCTATACTCTCTAATAATTTTGGACTACTCACTTTGTTTTAAAAAGATTGGAAAATTAGTGTGAAAACTATTATATAAATTTTGATCTTATTTTGGTTTATCACTAAATAAACTCCAAAATTCTGTACTAATTCAAAAGAGGAATTTATTTAGAATTGCTCATACATTGGCCATCAATATGTCAACTTCAAATAATTTTTGACTAGATTCGTTCTTATTGAAAATGAAAGGAATATTAATCAAAACAGTCCCAACTTTTTTCCGATATTCAATATTTGCATTACCTTAACTACAGGTATTTCGCGTTTGATAATGTCATTTTCAAATACAAGATAAGGAATACGGCTGTACTCAGAAAAAAATTTAGGCTCCTCTCTTTGTTTACCAAAAAATGGAAAATGTTCGTGAAAACTACAATATACTTCTTGACCAATTTCTCATTCCTCACAAAATAAACTCCAAAATACTTTACTAATTCAAAAAGAGAATTTATTTACATTTTTCACATATATTGCTTCTCAATTTGCTAATCTCAAATAATTTCGGGCTAGACACGTTCTTATTGAAAAATAAAGGAATGATAATCAATAGAGTAACTTTTGTTTTTGCTATCCAATATTTGCGATCTTATAAAACCTGAACTACAAGGATTTCGTTCCTGGCAATAAAGCGCCATATACAACACATAATAGGGAATACGGCTATACTCATGAATCATTTTGAACTTCGCGGTTTCTTCTCCAAGAAAAGAAAAATTCGCGTGAGAACTACAATATACATTTGACCACGTTTCCATTTCTGAAAAAGTAAATCCCAAAATTCTGTACCAATTCAAATAAAGACTTTATTAACAATTGCACATAAATTAGCTAATAATATTCAAATCTCAAATAATTTGGGGCTATATTAGTTCGTATTAAAAAAGGGATATTAGTCAAAACCAGTCCATATTTTTTTTCCGATATTCAACATTTCCGTTCTTATAAAACCAGAAGTACTAGGATATGGCTCATGGCAGTGGCGTGTGACATACAACACATATTAAGGAATACGGTTATATCCACAAATAATTTTGGGCTTCTCTTTCTTTCCCAAAAAGTGGAAAATTCTCGTGAGAAATACAGTATAACATTTAACTAATTTTTCATTCCTCACAAAATTATTTCTGAAATACTTTAATAATTCAAATGGGGAATTGATTCACAATTGCTCATGCATTACCTATCAATATGCCAATCTCAAATAATTTTGGGCTAGCACCGTTCTTATTGGAAAAAATTGGAATATTCATCAAAACACACCCTTTTTTTCGATATTCAACATTTGCATTCTTATAACACCTGAATTACAACGATTTGGCTCCTGGAAATTGAAGGCCATATACTACACATGATACGGAATACAGATATACTAACAAATGATTTTGGGCTTCTCTCTTTCTTTTCCAAAAAAATGGAAAAATTCTCCTGAGAACTAGAATATACCTTTTTACTAATTTTTCATTCCTCACAAAAAATCGCTGAAATACTTTACTAATTTAAATGAGAAATTTATTAACGATTGATCATACATTACCTATTAATATCACAATTTCAAATAATTTTGGGCTAAAGCCGTTGTTATTGGAAAAAATTTATATTACTAAAAACTTTCCCAATTCTTTTCCAACATTTAATATTTCCGTTGTTATAAAACCTGAACTACAAGGATTCGGCTCCTTGGAAAGGCGTGTGACATATAACACATAATAATAAATATGGTTATACCCACAAATAATTTTGGGCTTCTCTCTTTCATTTCCAAAAAATGGAATCTTCTCGTGAGAACTACAACATACCTTTCGATTAATTTTTCATTCCTCACAAAATAATCTTTGAAATACTTTACTAATTCAAATGAGAAATTTATTAGCAATTGCCCATACATTACCTATCAATATGTCAACTTTAAATAATTTTGGGCTAGCACCGTTCTGATTGAAAAAAAAATAGAAGACAAATCGAAACACACCCACTTTTTTTCGATATTCAATATTTGAGTTCTTATAACACCTGAACTACAACGAATTAGCTTCTGAAAATTGAACTTCATATTCCACACATTATAGGGAATCCTATTATACCCACAAATAATTTTGGGCTTCTCTCTTTCCTTTCCAAAAATGAAAGATTCCCGTTAGGACTACAACATACTTTATTCACCAGTAAGAACCAATGTTAATTGTTTCGCTTTGTACAGCCCTGATTTTCGAAATTTGAAGGCGGGGATAATTTTTTTTCAAGAGCCTAAAATTATTCTTAACTCTTGGGAGTGGTTTCAGATTTTTCCTAAAGTTTTTTGATTTTGGTGTTATTTCACCCGTAAGAACCAATGTTAATTGTTTCGCTTTGTACAGCCCTGATTTTTGGAATTTGAAGGGGTGGATAATTTTTTTCCAAGAGCCTAAAATTATTCTTAACTTTTGGGACGGGTTTCAGATTTTTCCTAAGGTTTTTTGATTTTGGTGTTATTTCACCCCTAAGAACCAATGTTAATTGTTTCGCTTTGTACAGCCCTGATTTCCGGAATTTGACGGCGGGGATAATTTTTTTCCAAGAGCCTAAAATTATTCTTACCTTTTGGGAGGGGTTTCAGATTTTTCCTAAGGTTTTTTGATTTTGGTGTTATTTCACCCATATGAACCAATGTTAATTGTTTCGCTGTGTACAGCCCTGATTTTCGGAATTTGAAGGCGGGGATAATTTTTTTCCAAGAGCCTAAAATTATTCTTAAATTTTGGGATGGGTTTCAGATTTTACAATTGATATTGAGATAGATTCTAGGTGGGCGCTGCTAGCTTTAGACTAAAGCTAGCAGCGCCCACGATTTTTGGAAATCCAGAGGAGCCTAAAATTCGGGAATAGAGCATTTAATTAGCCTAAAATTTTGGATATGGTTTGGTTGAGATTGGTTTCTGGGCGCTGCTAGCTTTAGATGGCTCAATCCTAAATACCCAACGTACATATGCCACAACGGAAACAGCATAATAGACCAAGTATTCCTGAACTCAAGAATGAAAGCAATGACTAAATCTATAACCATCATACAACTTCCGTACAGAAAACACCTGCTAGTAGGCTTACTCACAACGATAGAAACAAAAACTATCACAAAGCCAAACCCAAAACAACTACAAGGGAAAATAGGAAGACAACTGGATCTGTCAAAAGTAGAGAATTCCAAAACGAAAATAAGGAATATAAAAGAAATAATTAACGAAGGAAAAATCGAAGAAGCAACAACGCGGATAGAGCGAATAATGAAATCAGCCCAAGTACAACACACACAAAAGAAAAGAAGATCCAAACCTTGGTTCGATGCCGAATGCTACAAAATTTCTCAGCGAAGCTTTGGAATATGGTGAACACACAATATACGACGATTTTGTGCAAGGAAAAGGACTATGAGACCACTCGCTGCGACGCGATTTTGAAAAACTTACTTCAAAATTTGGGGGTACTATATATGAAGCCCTCCGGACAATTTCAAAATTTTCTCAAAAATGATTCCAAAATTTTTCTTTAAATTTCTTGTAAAAATAGAGTAAAATACTCTTATTAAGGTGCCATAGGTCCCATTTTCACGGTTAACTCTGAACTATCGAAAAATGCAAAAGTTTGAAATTTTTTCTGTGTCTTCCTAGAGCTACAAAATTGAAGATAGAGATTTTTCCTTTCAATAAAATTTGTTGTACAAAGTAAGTTCTTTCATTAATATCATGTACATTTAAAATTTTACTAGTTTTTGGGCAATATTGCACGCAATATTTGAAATTTTAAAAAAGTTACAAAAACAAGATTTTCTGTAAAGCGACTCCAAATTTTTTCTTTAAAATTTTGATAGGTATAGTGCCTAATGTACTCTATGCCATGGCATAAACATCATATTGCTCTATTCCTTTGTTTTTTCAGAAATTACAAAATTCGACTCGACTCGAACCAGATCTACCGGGGAATATCCATTTTGGAAGAAATCGTACGTATGGTTCAGGCGCTAGCAGTGTTCACAGACGGACGGTCGGACGTTTTCCTTTCAATTGCATTTTCGGTATCAAGGACCCACAAAAGAGGGGTTCTGGCTATAACGTGTTAGGGGATTTTTTCCTTAATTTAGCAACTGGTTTTATACATTTTTTCGTTATCTCGGCCCGGCAATGAATTTTTTTCTGGCGAAAATTCGCCATTTTTTTTGAGCAGCATTACTTAAATTTCCCTATACCACGTATATTACTCTGTATATACGTACGTATACGGGAAAGTAAAAACAATTGAAAAGAAAACGTCCGTCTGTCCGTACGTCGGTGAACACTACTAGCGCGTAAACCATAGGTACAATTTCTTCCAAAGTGGATATTCCCCGGTCGATCTGGTTTGAGTCGAAGCTTGAGATTTTGAAAAAGATTCTTCAAGATTTAGGGGTGCTTTACATGAAACCCCCCGGACTTTTTCAAAAATTTCTCACAAACGGCTCCAAATTTTTTTTTAAATTTCTTTTAACAATTGAGTATAATACACTTATTAAGCTGGCATAGGTCTCGTTTTCACGGTTAACTCTGAATTTTCGAAAATTTCACAAGTGAATTTTTTTGTCATCTTTCTACAACTACAAAATTGAAGATAGAGATTTTTGTTGCAAATACAATTTATTCTCCAAAGTTAGTTCTATCACTAAGATCAGGTACATTTTTTTAAAATTATAGTAGTTTTCGCGCAATATTTGCAGTTTTAAAAAATTACAAAAACAAGATTTTCTTAAAAATGGCTCCAAATGTCTTTAAACTTTTGGTAGGGATAGTACTAAATGGACTCCATGAGATGACATAAACGCCATGTTGCTCTATACTTTAGTTTTTTGAAAAACTACAAAACTTTAGTTTTTTTGACTTATGTCCCACGTAGGTAATATGTACATTGGCAGCGATTTGTTAATATTATTATATTTTACGAGTACATGTGCTTTAAATAATGTTAAGTAAAGTTTCGCGAGAACTCAAGTTTTCTGTGAAATCCAGCTCAAAATTCCGCATTTTCAGAAACGCTCAAACGCCATTTTCTCATAAATGGTCGCAAATTTTTTCTTCAAACTTTTGGAATGTATAGTGTTAATTGCACTCATATGACGTAAAGTTGTATTTGGGGTATTTTTTGTTTGCGAAAATTACATAAAGGTAATTTTTTTAAGATCTCTCACGCCTTTAATATGCACATTTCCCACAATTTGTAATCACCATTTTATTTGTGAGTGAAAGTGCTTCAAATGACTTCAAAAGAAGTTTTTCGAAAACTCAAAAATTTTGTGTGAAGAAGAGCTTCAAATTTCATATTTTTAGTAGCGCTTAAACGCCGGTTTTTTTAAACGGCTCCAAAATTTTTAAAGAAAATTGCTCTTTAGATCGAGGTTTTAGTGTATTTTAATATTCTAAAATTAATATTTCCGTTCTACCATTGGGAAACCGAAAAATTAATAAAATGTGAAAAGAAATGTATTTTCTGCGGCGATAGATGGCAGCTGGCAAGAGTACGTGGCAAATATGAATAACTAGCTGGGACCAAAGGAAATAGAAAACGAATACGGGAAAGTCTGTGCCACACTGCAATTAGCATTATCCGTACAAAAAGTTGAAAGAAAATATTTGGAGCCGTTTTTGAGAAAACGATGTTTGAGTGTTTCTGAAAATGCGAAAATTTGAGCTAATTTTTACAGAAAACTGTTGAGTTTGCAATAAACTGACACAATTTAATGTACATGCGCACACAAGTCGAAACTAGTGGTGCTACAGAATTGCACAGACTTTCCCGTATTAGTTTTCTATTTCCTTGGGTCTTCGCTAGCTATTCGCAATTGCCACAAACTCTTTTTTGCCAGCTGTCATCTGTCACCTCCAAAAGTACATTTTTTTGTCATTTTCTTAATTTTTCGGTTTCCTATGGGTACAACGGAAACATTAATTTTAGAATATTAAAGAAAACAAAAACCTAGTCATAAATGACTATTTTCTTTTAAAAATGATGTGCCGTTTAAGAGAAAATGGCGTTTTAACGCTACTAAAAATGCAAAATTTGAAGCTCATTTTCACAGAAAATGATTGAGTTTTCAAAATACTTTATTTGAAGTTATTTGAAGCACTTACACTCACAAATATAATAATGTTTATAAATTGCTCGTAATGTGCATATTAAATATGTGAGAGATCTTTCAAAAAAATTACAATTATGTAATTTTTGAAAAAACAAAAAAGAACTCAAAATAAACTTTACGCTATACTAAAGAGTGTAATTAGCACTATCCGTTACAAAAGTTTCAAGAAACAATTTGCAGCCATACACGAGAAAATGGCGTTTGGGCATTTCTGAAATTGCCGAAATTTGAGCTACTTTTCACAGAAAAAGGTAGTGTTTTCGAGAAACTTTACTTGACATTATTTAAAGCATATATACTCGTAAATATAATAATGTGAAAAAAAATCGCCGATAATGTAAATATTAACGACGTGAGAGACAAGTAAAAAAATTTACATTTTTGTAATTTTTGAAAAAACCAACCGATAGACCAAAATGGCTTTTATGTCATTGATAGAGTACATTTACCACTATCCCTACCAAAAGTTTAAAGAGAAAATTTGGAGCCGTTTTTGAGAAAATCTTGTTTTTGTAATTTTTTTAAATTGCACATATTGCAGGCAATATTGCACGAAAACTACCAAAATTTTGAAAAACATTTACATGACCTTTATTAAAGAACTCAATATGCAGAACAAATTTTATTTGAAGAAAAAATCTCTATCTTCAATTTTGTAGTTGGAGAAAGACGCCGAAAAAAATTCAAACTTTCACAATTTTCGAAAATTCAGAGCTGTACATGAAAATCGGACCTATGCCATGTTAAAAAGTGTATTTTCCTCTATTCATACAAGAAATTTAAAGAAAAAAATTGGAGCCGTTTTTGAGAAAATGTTGAAAATCCCCGGGGGGTTTCATATAAAGTACCCCCAAATTTTGAAGAATCTTTTTCAAAATCTCAAAGCTTTGACTAGAATCAGATCGACCGGAGAATATCCATTTTGGAAGAAATCGTACGTATGGTTTAGGCGCTAGCAGTGTTCACAGACGGACGGACGTTTTCCTTTCAATTGGGTTTTCGATATCAAGAACCTAGAAAACAGGGTTTCTGGCTGCACTACGTGTTAGGGATTTTTTTTTTTTCTTAATTTAGAAACTGGTTTTATCGACTTTTTCGTTTTCACGGCCCGGCAATTAATTTTTTTCCGCCGAAAATTGGCCATTTTTTCGCGCAGCATTACATAACTTTCCCTATACTACGTATATCACTCCGTGTATACGTACGTATACGGGAAAGTAATAAAAGTGGAAGCTCATATTATCACCTTGCACAGAAGATGGCATTTTAATTAAAATAATTTATTAATGTAGATTTTAAAATATGTATCCTATAGTTATGTACAAACATTTTTGATCATAATACATAATATTTTCAATATTTCGATGTATGATGCACTGAGAAAAATGCATTGTTGAATTTACAGTTCGGATCGTTCAAATAACAATGAGTATCGTCACCTCTGTGTTCAATTAATCTAATTAATAACATTCAATAATAATCAGTTAAATAATTAACAAAATTAAAAACAGAATGTATTTTACAGCTTAATTCATTAAAACCATTCATATAAACAAATATTTTCGTTTTCACAATAGCGCCCAAATTTGACCCCCCAATGAAAGATCCGAAATCCCACCTCTGGATACGCCTCTGCAGAGGTTCGAAACTTTTACATATTTAATTTTGTTATAAAGTAGCATCTTAAATTCATCGCCAAGGTCAGATATCATTTACTTCAAACAATTTTCAAAAATAAAAAGTAGCGTTGAGGTTTGTTCTAAATTTTTTCAACCCAATTTGTCGACAAATTCGCAGCCAAAACCTAAATAAATCGAAAGAAAGCAAATATCATTGTAAATAATAAATGGAATAAGACACGCACCTCGGCATAATACAGCCAAAAACGTAGAAATTCTCTGGGAATCGCTTACGCACACAGCAAAGGTTGCCACCCAGCACTTTCCCGCCAAACGTGGCGTCATTCTGAACGTCTCTATAGCTGCGTCCCGGGAAGACGCTTTCCTTCTACTTTAGGAATTGTGCCTCGTGCCTTAAAATGAATCTTAAACAGAAGTAAGAATATTTATGAGGCCTCCAGCCCCGTTGACAAGGACGTTCGCTAATTTATTAAGAATATGTACCTGCACAGCTCACTCACGGGCGTGGCAGCTGGCATGACTGCGAATGCAAAATTACAGAAATCGCGCGCATCGGTGCTGTTCCACAGAGCATTATAACACGTATCTGTGGTATGGTTCACACAATTTCTTGTGCATAGTAATATGATAATCGTATATTCATAGTAGAGCTGTTTTAATTTGTATATAAAACGGAGTGCAGTTATAATTAGTCGAAGTGTTAAAATTGGATTGACAAACGAATAATTTTGCGATTTACCGGAAAGAATTTGGTAAAGGCTTCTTAACCTATCTAGCATGAATATGGTTGAAGCGGAATCTAGCAAAGAAGTGTCCAGTGTAATACTTTCAAGGTACACACATGTTTTAAGAGTTTACTTTCCTTCTGGGCAAGTCGTTAGATAATAACTTAAATTTTATCCAGGGATGTAGATAAGAAAAGAGAAGATTATTTGGAATGGACAGATTACTTTATGGCAACGGCGTTCCTTGCTGCCAAACGGAGTAAAGATCCGTGTTCTCAAGTTGGAGCGTGCATAGTGAATAAGGAAAAAAGAATAGTCGGTGTAGGATATAATGGAATGCCGTTTGGATGTAGTGATGATGAATATCCTTGGAAGAAAGCTTCTACTTCTCGATTAGAGACCAAATACTTGTATGGTATGTACATTTCATAGCTTTGGCTTAAGTATTAACTTATTTTATTTACTCAAATGTCATTTTTTTTTTTTTGCAGTTTGTCATGCTGAAATGAATGCCATTCTGAATAAGAATTGTTCTGATGTGAAAAACTGTACGATTTATGTTGCTTTATTTCCATGCAATGAATGTGCTAAACTAATTATTCAGTCCGGTATTAGTGAAGTGGTATACATGTCTGATAAGCATTCAGCTAAGGAAGAAACAATTGCAGCCAAACGCATGTTTGACTCTGCTGGGATTAAATATTGGTAAGATTAGAAATGTTTAGTTGTGAAATTCTTGATAGGTTAATATCTTAATACAGCTTAAAATGAATCTTTAATTTCTAGGCAATATATTCCTAAACGTAAGCAGATAACAATTGATTTCACTGAAATAGATTGGAACAATATGACGCAGCTGCCTCCAACACCTATGAAGTGCGGAAATTAGGGATCTGGCTGAAGACTTTTAAACTGTGGTTGCAATGTCTGTACTCAAGTCAGTATTGAATGGGTTTTTCTTATGTTCTGAGGGAAGTCTGTGATATTTTTATATTAGGAGTTTGTTATAAATGTGAACATTTCCTAAGTTTTGAATGAAATGGAAATGTTTCATGTGGGTAATCTATTACATCTACAAAATTATTTTTTTATCTTCAATCTTGGAAGATTATATTTATAATGCAAGTTACCATTTTGATTACAAAGATATGTAAACAGGTGCAAAAAGTGTGTCAAAGTAAGAGTAGAAGAGGGATTTTATCAGACACCATTTTTTAAAATAAAAGAACTAATTCCATCTTTGTTGATTTCTTACCTTCTTTTCCTGCAACACACGTTTATTTAGTAGTAGGAAATAAAATACAATGTACAGTCATTTAAAAAACATGGAACAAGAGAGACCATATAAAGCTCAGTCCCCTGCAAGGATTCCATTTTGCTGTTTAGTTAAGATGTTTTTGGGGTTCACACATGGGTCTCAAATAAATAATCTATTAACAAAAAAATATCTAAGGAGTACATCTTCCAGTACCAGGTAGACTCCTCACTAGATAAATACAGTATCTACACGAATTAAAAACATATGCTTATGTTCCATTAACCAATGGGAGTTCTTACTTTCATGATTTACTCTAAAATACTCAGTACCAAACATGTATTTACAGTCATTATCAATTTAATATGAGCAACTGCAATGTAGAATGTCGCTTTTAGCAATTTATTTTTCCTTCCTATTTTCATAAATATTAGTGATGCCTGTCCTGCTGGAACTGAGTATTTTATTTGCTACTACAAACTGAATCATTCAAATTAATATCAGTACTTCTCTGCCAAGCCATTAGGTATCGAAAACCCTTCATACAAAAGATACTGGCAGGAAAAAACATAACAATCTGAACCATCAAGGACATAACTAGTGTACATGGCACAGAAGGGAGCCCAGTTGTCAGTTCATTTGGGAATTGCTCAAAAGTAAATCTTGCAGTTTTCGTTCCTTGCAACAGATTAATAAGCACAATTAATATTTTTGGCTTAAAAAAATTACCAATACACAACTTAAACTATACTCAAAAGTCTATTTTCTTTTAAATGTTTGCTTGGGTACAATAGTTATGACTACAGGAAGTTACATGGAAGATGATAATTATGTCCTGAATGTTCCAGATGCTCCAAGCAATTTCAGTACAAGATTTATTGGGTCGTCTACAATGCTATTCCTTCAAAAAAGCCTTGGGACACAAGTTCTTTGATTACGTACATATTTGAGAATCTAATGATTGATATCAATGAATGGGCCACAGGGTTGTGACTAAGACGACAAAATTGTTCATTAAAAAAATGGACGCACTCACGCCAATTTCACTGTCTCTTTAGAAACAAATTAATGTAAATTAAAAAGGAAAGTGACTGGCAAGACCGATGTCCGAGACGTTCTTCCTTGTGCAGGCACTGTTCCAGTCTTGAAGGGATGAGCCTTGATATTCCAGCGTTCTGTACAGTAACCTGAGTTTCTTCTGAGTGTCACAATGCACTTCTTTGTGGAGGCATATGTATTCTGTTTGTCAACTCAAACCAACAGGTTTATGATGTAGCCTTAATGACTGACAGCCAGAATACATCACACACAAAAGGTAAACGCTGGCCAGCCTCTTCACACTCAATCTCGAGTGAGAAAAAGGCTCTTTAAAAAATTGATTCAAGTTTCAGTTAATCAATATGATCTCTAATGCACTGTTATGTTTCAAATTTCACAACATTCAAGTCTGTCCTGTACAACACAATAAATCATTTCATGTTTTCACTATAGACTTCTTTCCTATAAACTACAGAGAACATAAGTATTCTGCAACAAATGTTTTAAGATTATCTACAGCAGGTTTAAAAAAAAGTTTTATCTATTTTTAATGCCTATTTAAAGATTCATTAAATAATAGGAATTTAAATTTTTTGCTAAATATTGTGTCATTTATCTAGAATGCTCAGGAGCTTTCCTCTAACCTATAGCACAAGATTAACAGGGCATGTACTTTCTTACCAATTTTCAAAAGAGAAACCTCAACAAAGACTGCATTTGCCAGAAAACATTGCAGAATTCTTACATCCCAATTAAATGAATTAGGTAAACAAAGAAACTGTCTCTCTCCACAACACACTAGCACACCCATTTCCACTTTAGCACAGATTGCATTGTACAGCCTCGGCATTCAATTATATACGGTGTTAAGGACCAAATGACTGAAACCATTATTCATCACGTTGCACCATCCAGGAGCCCCACCTCAGATGAGCAGGGCGCAGGTCATTTGGGCAAGGCGTAGCCTGCATGGCCTGTGCTCCACTCTGATTGCCACCTACAGATGGAAGCCCAACATCAGTTGCCAATGCAGTTTTCCTTGGTTATGTCAGCCAGATGGTTACTGTCACATGGCGGAGCTTGGGTTGAGCTGCTTGCTGGTCGGAAAGTCCCTGCGTATGGGAAGAGGGCATGGCAGCGAGCTTCATAATCCACTACAGCAGCAGGGCATGGGCCAAAGTCATTGCTCTTGAGAGATTGTAAAATCACTGTGCAGTTCTGAAAACAAATCAAACAGTAAAAATTTAGGAAACATTTCTCCACAAAGAGGCATATCTATGCAAACCAACAGCAATTGCACCCCACTTTTGCACAACAAAATTACTTCAAACTAATAGTGGCCTGCTGCAGCAGAACTACAGAGCAACATTTTAAAAATTATAACAAAATTAAATTATCTATTTCTGACTTGCTGTTTTGAGTGAAAGATTCCAGGAACAGACCACACTTGCCAAGACAACTATTAGCACTTGCCAGACCACACTTCTCTGAAATCTTGCCTGAAAAATGTTACTTTTCCACCAGCTGGAACACTACTGAAACTGGGATCACTAACTTGAGAGAACAAATATATCTTTTTCTGAATCAATGTTATTTCAATGTACATTCAATTGATATCGAACATATTATTCAGCATACCTTATATAAAAATACAAAATTATTTACACATGTATAGTTATGGGTTGACAATTAAAAGACACAAATTTTCTCGGAAAGTACTTGTCAATGTTTCTGCCTGCAATTGTAGCCTACATCAGGTAAATTCAGTTGTACAAACCTAACAGACCATTACAATAATTAATTCACTTTGGTAATAAATAATAAAAATTTTAAAGAAATAAAAAAAGAAGTTGTGTAAAGAACATTTATAGTTTATTATATGAATAATTATATTAAACACATTCAAATTGATGCGAAACTGTCACAGTGCCAGTGGATATAACCAACAACTGTCACTCAACATTGCACACTGAAACTGATCTATAAGGAATTTATCATAAAGATAAGAATACTGTACTGTAGTGTCAAACTGTTTGATGCACAGGGCAATTAGTAAATAGTGTATAAACTCAAGAATGAGCACATGAGATCATGACTTTGAGTTGAAAGTAACTAAAAACTTGTACATTGAACCAAACACAGTGGAGCAGTTATATTATACCATAAATATTCCAGTGTTTTTCTGTATCAGGGTGTAGATTTATTTATAGTTTACACATTAGTTGTAATGACCAATCTCTGAAATGAACTTTTGGTGATGATTGTATTCGACAATCAGGGTGACCAGCTACCTGGTTTTATTGGAATTCAAGGTTTTCCAAGTCAGTGAAAGAAAGATTTCCAGATTTTTTGCGCAAGACTACATTTCCAAGTTTCACACATTACTTAACTGTACAATACAACTTACGCACTTTTTTCTTGCAACACCATAATAGGGTGTAGAATTTTGTACAAAAACGAAATTTAAAGAAATCTTGAATTTTTTTCTAGAAAACAAATGTTTATTAATTAATATTCAGAGTCCTAAAATGTTTAAGCAAGTATCTTTTCAGCCACAGAGTAGAATGTTGCCGGAATGAACATCCATGAAATGGACACAATCAGCAGTTCTGACTGAATTTGTAAGAATTCTGAACGCATAGCATTATGTGTTCAATTCATTTAAACTAAGAGATAAGTTTGCTTGATGTTCAGATGTAGTTAATGAAAACATTACAAATTTGGATAATACGAAGTTAACTGTATATACTTAGTAATTACCACTTTTCCAGTTTAGATTTTAGGTTATCTGCAATTATTGTGGTGGACTTTCATTGTGGTGTATCTGGTGACTAAGTAAACTGGTAAATTCTCCCCTAAAGCAATGCAATGTTTAATTACAATTGTTTGACCCTAACAGTGTCTTTAAAAGATTACTGTTAATAAACAAAGTAACTCAAAACAGACTGCAACTAGTTTCTTTTCGTGGCAGTTGCATATGACTCACATATACAGGTGTCCCACCAACTATGGGCCACCCCCATAACTTCTAAACAATCAATAATATCGAAGTGCAGTTTTTGCTCAACAAAGTGGAATTATGTCAGAAAAAGTTTCTCGACAACTCAACCATTTTCTATGAAAATATCTCTGATGTAAAGTTCAGGGCATTTTTTTGATTTTCAAAAATTACACAAATATAATTTTTTTAAAAGATCTCTTATACAGTTAATATGCACTTTCCAGAAATTTGTATATACTTCTGTATTTGTGAGTTAAAGTGCTTCCAATGACCTCTAATAAAGTTTTTCGAAAATGCCAAAGATTCCTGTGAAAAAGCGCTTCAAATTTTGCATTTATAGTAGCTGTTAAATGACATTTCTTAAAAACAGCTCCACATTTTTCAAAGAAAATTGCCATTTAGAACGAGGTTTTACTTTAATATTTTAAAGACAATATTTCCGTTTACTACTAGGAAACCGAAAAATTAATAAAATATTTAAAAAAATGTACTTTAGTGGCAGTAAATGGTAGATGGCCAAAAGTATGTGGCAAGTCCGAATAGCAAGCCGAGACCTAAGGAAATCGGAAACTAAAAGGGAATGACTGTGGCATTCTGTAGCACCATTAGTTATATTTTAAATGCAATTGTATGCAGAAACCTGTCAATCAAAATTTGAAGTGTTTAAAAATATAAAAGCATCAAGTAAATAGTGTGTATATTAATAGTTTTTGTAATTTAATGTCAGTCCAAAAATTAAAGGCCGAAAAGAAATGTGTAATGATAAATTTTGAATGACACACAAATTAATGTAAATTATCTGATATTGTTGAAGATAGAAGACTTCTGCTTTAAAATTTTTTTGTTCTCAATTAGACTAAGTTAATGTACTTTTTTTTTAAATGAGTAGTTTCCACATAATTTTTGAGTGAAACATAGGTAATTTTTATAATATCATTTTCTCAAAAACAATTACACATCAAAACCATTCTAACTTTCAAAAACTACGTAAGTGTATTTTACTTTCTCGCTACTGCTTACACAGTATAGAGAAAGTATGGTAAAGCTGAAGTAGAATTTTCAACATAAAATTTTATTGCGACATGGTAATGATAAAGTGGATAAATCTTGTCCCTATAGACAGAATGAGTCACATAACTTTAGCACCTCCTGTAACTTGAACGGTTGAAGTTAATTTCAATGCAGTTTTCATGGAAGTGCTTGAGGGAATCAGGCTAATTGATATCTGTATTCATTTATATTGTGATGGGTAAAAACACCTATCGGGTATTTTAGTATAAACTGATAAAAATATCAAAAGTATCAAACCAATCATATCGTAAAGAAATATTTCACCAACCGAATTCTTGTATGAGCAGTATTTTCAGCCTATAAGAGAGAAAAGGATGAGCCCCCAATTTTGTAAGTATGAAAACTCCCAATTCCAGGAATAAAACAGTTAGTGGACCAAATTTTTATAAATAGGATAAATTGAGAGAAGAGAGGGGTAGTTTTTTGCATTGTCACACTATTTTACCACTTGTATTTTATGAGATATTTGAGGTAACTTTGTTTTTCAAATTGAACTACACATTCTTTCATTCAGTCATAACGAGCGTAAAAAGACTAATCCAGTGATATACACGTTGTCAAGTGAGATATGCTTTTTTTTTCTTTCTTTTTTTCCCCCTTCTTTTTTCTTCTCTCTTCTTTCTTTCTTTCTTTCTTTCCTTCCTGTTTTCTTCTTCTTTTTCTTTTTTTCCCTTTAATTCTGAAATTTTGATCACTGGTTGGGGTATTTGAACATTGGAAGTTCACTCGGATGTAAAGAAGGCAATACGTTTTTATTGATTGTCTATTCTTCATTGTATCAAGAAAGGTTCCATTAATTATAGACAATCATATCATGTGAAAATAAAATATTTAATACAAAGTTGAAGAACGAAGTTGAAGTTTTACATGTTGGAGTTTCACAACGTTTCGGAGATATTTTGTCTCCATCATCAGGTACATTTTGACTAAAATCAAATTTATTCCATAAATATGAGTAAATAAAATGAAACATTTTAAATATAATGTAAGCAGAAAACATTAAATAATGGAAGCTTACCTTTCAAATCAATGTGTTTTATAAATTGTGGTAAAATGTTATATCTTTTACCTTTTATTGAATATAAGTTTTACGTTTGTGAATATTACGTAAAACAAACGAATAGAATAAAGAGGCAGGGGGTCAGGTAACCATAGGCAGGGGTCAATAATAGAAGAAAATAATAAATATTATTTTATTTTGCGTAATATGTTATCATACGCATTGGTGAAGTTATTACATTCAACTATCGAATTCATAGAGCCATTTAATTTAATATGAATAGTTTCTGAAATGATTCTTGGGAATCTCCTGGTTTCCTGATCAAGTATTTTAACGTTATCAAAGTCTAACCCATGACCAGTTTCAATTCTGTGAGTCGTTACGGAGTTCTGTCTGTTAAATGGCTCCCTAATATTCAATAAAAGGTAAAAGATATAACATTTTACCACTATTTATAAAACACATTGATTTGAAAGGTAAGCTTCCATTATTTAATGTTTTCTGCTTACATTATATTTAAAATGTTTCATTTTATTTACTCATATTTATGGAATAAATTTGATTTTAGTCAAAATGTACCTATTGATGGAGACAAAATATCACCAAAACGTTGTGAAACTCCAACATGTAAAACTTCAACTTCGTTCTTCAACTTTGTATTAAATATTTTATTTTCACATGATATGATTGTCTATAATTAATGAAACCTTTCTTGATACAGTAAAGAAGGCAAGCTTGTGTGAAATTATTCTTGCTTTTCTGTACAATATGCTGCATATACTATATCAGTTAAATATGTCCAAGTTTGTTTCATTTGTAAAAGTAAGAAATTACTACTTTTCCTCTCGAAATAAATGCAGATATGCACCACACACGCTTGATTTGAATTGCTTGAAATGGACTTTTTCAAATTATAACCAAAAAGCCCAAAGGTGGTCGTTATACGAAATTTCATACCAACTGCGCCCCGACAGAAATAATACAATACCAAAATTAGAGTTTCTGAACACACTCATGTTTGGAAGGATTTCGTTCTTAGAGAGTTTTAGCCCAGTCAGTAGGCACTGAAAACGAGGTTTTACCTGGAAAACCTTTTTCTTTGCGAGTATGTTGTATGTACCCAGGCACTAGTTAAAACCTCAAGTTTTCGACCTTTCAGACCCTGTGCCAAATCCAAGAGGCCTGAAAAACATATTTTTCTGACTTGTTTCGTTTTTTTCTCTATAGTTCTTTAACAGTCAGTCGCATAGAAATACATTTCGAATGAATTTTAAAGAGGATTAAATTTCCTACAACTTTTGTTTAAAATATTTTTTTTCAAAACCAATTACCAAGCAAGCCAGAGATTTGCGAAAAAACATTGTTGTATTTTTTTCCCTCTTTCAATTCTCAAAAATATATGCAAAAATGCTGTTTATGAAATAATCATCATATAAGTATAATAAATATAATAGTTATTCTATACAAAACTATCAATTATCTCATCGCTGGGGTAAACATTGCCTCATAAATGCATCCATTGCCAAAAATATTAATATACCAAAAAAATCTATGTGTGCGTGTGTGTTGAAGCTTAGCCTTCAACATGGGAGCAATTTAATTTCAACAAAATTTGGTATACATTATTACTGAGCAATTACAATGGGAAAAAATTATACAATGGGGCACAGAAAATAATACTTCTTGCTTCTGTATTTTTCTTATTTTATTTTTTAATTTCCTTTTTGTGCTTAAGAAAGAACTTCTTACCAAGAGAAAATTATGTAATGCTGTGGAAGGGACGGAAGAAGAAGAAAAGAAAAAGGAAAAAAAAAAGAAAGAAAGAAAATAAAGTGCTCATGCGCACCCCCCCACACCCCCACACACACCCCACACCCCCACGAACACTTTTCTTAATGAAATATGTTCATCAAAAACAGATCTTCAAATAAGGTCATGTCCTATTTTTAAAAACAGGTATATTTTTTGCAAAATTATGTGCCAAACATAAGCAATTTTTATTTTCTTTAAACCATTTTTTCTTAAAAATCACACTTTTTTTTTATTAAATTGGGAGTTAGTTATCATACAGGTAGCTTAAGAGAATGGTGCCGGTCTCATGTTCGTTAAAATGCCTGTTTTAATAAACATTTTAAAAAATTTCAGCCTCTTCTTACAACTACAATTACAAAAATACAATTTTTTTTCCTTAATGAAATGTGTTCATCAAAAACAGATCTTCAAATAAGGTCATGTTGAAAATATGATTATTTGTGGAGTAATTGGTCGTCAAAATTAATCACTCACTCTAAAACTCCCGTTGCTTCCTGATCATAATTTGAGAGGTGTTTTCAATAAGGTGAATGCTACGCATGTTAGAATGTGTGTATTATTCCATCTTTCTTTGTCACTTACATTGGAGGTTTTGTTAAACGTTTGCAAATTAATGACATTGTTCCTGCGTTCAAGAGTTAAGCTAGAACACGAACACACACACATACATACATTCCATCATTGGGGGGGGGGGGCAATGAGTTCATTTATGAGGCAATGTATACACATGTAATGAGATAAATGATAGTATTACTTACAATAACTATTATGTTTTACAAGTTGATTATGATCTCACAAACATGAGTATTTTTTTCACCCTTTTTGAGAATTGAAAAAATTGTGTTTTTTTAAAAATCTGTAGCTTGCTTGGTAATCGGTTTCAAAAAAATGTTTTATTCCAAAGTTGTAGGAAATTTAATCCTCTTTAAAATTCATTTGAAACATATTTCTACATGACTTACGGTTAAAGAGTTATACAGAAACTAGTAGAGGTACAGAATGGCAGAGACCACATTAGTTTTTTTATTTCCTTTGGTCTCCACTAGCTATTTGGGCTTGCCGCATACTCTTGCCAGCTGCCATATGAAAAATTAAAATTAACTTGTTTACTGCAAGAAATTCATTAGTAATAGTCACTTGATAATTCATTGTTGATGAGATGGATTTTACTGGCTGCAAATCCAGGGTGTCACCTACAGGTGACACAGGGAGTTGAGCCTACGTTGACATCGAGTCAATGCTATAGTGTGATCTTGGGTCGCAAGCATTCTTGCATTTTACTTTTACCATTTGCAGGCTGCTAATGCACAAGATTCTAGAAAGGACAGATGAGCATGACAGAGACAATTCAATTTTCTTTTGGTACCTCCTGATGTTGCAACATCAATGAAGAAAGCAGTGTCAAAACTGAAAGTGACATGAAAAGCAACTGCTTTTGAAGACTTCTGAACTCAGTTGAAGTTCACGGAACAATGAAAGACAATTTCAGCACAGGAAACTTTTCTTATTAACCAGACATGGCATACAACGAAATTGTTTAGAAAATAGCAATCAAATGTGGCTTTTTGGACGGGAAATGCAAGCTAAATGTTGAAGATGAAAGCTACTTTCATCTCAAATGTGGTAAAGATAAGGATGACACTAAAAATGAAAAAAGAAAAAAGGAAAAAAAAGAAGGAAAACAAACAAACAAACAAAAAACATTCTCTGAACCCAAAGCAAGCATTGTGGTTGGCTTGGAGTGAACAACCGTCAAAATGACTGAATTCACATACTGCAACTTTTGCAGGGTGATGTCCAAGTTTACTGTAGTATATCTAGGCTGCCAGGGGGGAAAAATATGTAAGACAATGGTTAAAACAAGTCCATAATCTCATTCCTGGAAGCAAGTTCGATCAGTTGCTCTAAGTAGTTTAAGATTAAAAACACTAAAACTATTTTAGGCCGTTTTGTTCTAATAGCACAAGTAAACCCGTTTATGTCTATCTAGAGAAACTAGTACAAGTCAACCTGTGCTATTAGTGCCAAAGTGAAACCTAGTACAAATGATGAACTCTGACTTGATCACAGAGTACATCATTTGTCAGTTGGAAAGAAAAAGAAATAGTGTTGCCTCATACAGACTACTTCTGTTTTGCTGGAATTCTTAAAGTCATATCAATATCTTGGTCCGTCATTTAAAAGTTTTATAATATATTTATTTGTTTTGTAACCTGATGATGGAATCCTGATATTTGCAAAACGTTGTAAAGAATATGTATTTATTTTAATATTATATAAACTGTTATTTCAAGAATTTTTTGTCTTTTAAATAATGGACCAAGATATTGATATAATTGAAAATATAGACAGAAACTAAAATATTAATTCTTAAAGACATCTAACAGCTTTGAAAAAATGATACAGGCTGAAATCAATTTATGTGGAGGAAGTTAAATGGTTTCGATTTAGAAACCATTTTAGAAGAGTTTGGTATGGTGTTTTTCAAGAAGAGTCTCTACGAGGATGAGCTGTTTCAATCAATAAGTTGCCTTCGTTGAGAGAAGGCAGGCACTTGGCTGCTGTCTGAAAAATGTTATTTTAACACACTACAAATTTCAAAAGAAAAAAAGGAGGACCTTTTTGATTTCCTCCTCCTTATTCCAACTACATTCTATGGCTTTTAAAAAGGTCTGAAAATCAATGAAGCTTGAGAACTACACTAGAATTTCCAGGTGGCTGAACTGGTGCTGGAATCCTCAATAATTTATCTGTAGTTTTATTTCTTTGTCCAGTTTTTTAAGACACTCTTATAAGACTGCCTTAAAAAAACTGGACAAAGAAATATAATTAAAATCCAAAGACAAAAGATTTTGTAATTTATCTGTAGAATTTGTGTGAACTTTGTTGTACATTAGGACATTACTACTTTTCAATTTCATCACTTACGCTTATGTTATTTTATTCAACGGTCACAATAGTTGAAGTTAATTCTTAACACATGCAATATCGAATAAGTCACATTTTTCCTCAAATACTTTACTTTCAATATAAAGCTCTTCCTAGTATTAGTTTCAAGTAAATCGATAAAAGACCTCTCCTGAAAAATGTCATTTTTTGACTTACACTCTTTTGCCCAAGGAGTCTACTACATACATGGAACGGCGCTTTGGAAGTCTTCCACTGCCAAAGCCCCTGTCAAAGGTCGAGTGCAAGAAGAAGTAAGAAAAGATTCTGCTGTAAACCACATTGGTATAGATTGTTCTCAGAGAGGATGCAGTCTCTATTACCAACACACAAGAATCATGTGCCAGAAGTGCAAAGTAGTACTTCATTTTAGAGTAGAAATTTCATTATCCAAATTAATTTTAAAAAAAATGAATTGTGTAATGCAATTATTACACAATTACATTAATACTATCCAAAAATACTACATTAGAGAGGGTTTTAGTAAATTGGGGCAACTTCAGAATAAAGACAAAAATTAAGTGAAATTATGAAATCTCATAGCTCTTTCGGTATTTGTGTGAGAAAAATAATTTATGGAGCAAATTTATAGTGAATAGAGAAAATTGTGACCTTTAAAATTGTATATAACCATTTTAGCACCAAGATCATCCATTAAAAAGCTGATGTAAAAACCACAAAATGCCCAAAATTTCGTGTTTTTTTAACAACCAAAACTTTTCCCAAAGTAATTTGAGTTGGAAAAGGTAACATTTCCTTACTAATAACAATGTAAACAAAATAAAACAATGAAATCTTGTACCTCATCCTTGTAAGGTTGATCCCCTTATGGCTCCCCATATACTGCACTAAAAGAACAAGACTGAGATAGGTCTATGTGACTTTGTGGTGCACAAATGTGCTCTTTACTGGGAATAATGTCAGTGGAGCTACAGGCACTGCAAGTGGCACTGGTAGATCATTAAAACGCCAATAGATGGCAGCTGGGAAGAGGGTGGGTGTAAAGACAAAAAGCTAGGCTAGTCTCAAGAAAATAGGAAACTATTTGTTCAAGAAAGTCTGTGCTGTTCTGTATCACCACGAGTTTGTACCAAGCAGTGAAAATTGCAGCCTTGTGAGAAAAGCAAACTCACAGCTTTGGCCAAAAACTGAATGTATTCAGAAATAATTTTATAAAATGTTCTACATGTGCATGGAATGCTATGGCAGTTAAGTTTCCGACAATAATGTAACCAAAACAAATTCAAGTGTTTATCCCACTGAGCAAAGGAAGTCGATTTTTTTTCTTCATTGTGGATTTTGATTGTTTCTTTCCAACTTCTTACAGTAACTCATCAGTTTTAATGGTTTGAGAACCAAACAGTGAATCACTCTTACACTGAAAGTGGTCATGTATAAAGTTAATTAAAAGCAATGTGATCTTTGATGATGATCTTTTTCTTCTGTCTGCAAAATGTCTTGTTATCATCTTGTATCTATTTAATAACTAAGGAAATTAGAATGTAGAATACTGATATTATCCTTAGGTTACAAAGATCTCAGAGATACATTTTCTGTTGTAGTGGTTATTATTATTACTACTCTTTAAAACCATTACCTATTGAATTCACTGGTAAAGAAAAGAAAAGGTAAAGAAAAGTTCTGCTTCTAAAAATTTGGTTTTGACTAATGTTACAAAATTCCATTGATATATTCATAATATAAAGAATATTATAAACACAATCTCACATGCACCTATACATAAGTATTATCAAGAAATGACCTTGATGCAATAACAAGCCATGCCACATTTCTGATGAAATTGAGATATTATTGTATTTTGATACCCCGTAGATGTATCTAGATATTGGGGTTTTATTTTAAAGATTCCCCACAAGATGGTAATATAATTCATAATGTTCTTTATCATATTGTGTAGAATGCAATGTCCAAACCTTCACTTTTCTTTTTCTCAAAACTTACATATAGTGGCATAACATGTTATTGCCCTGAGGTCTTCAATTCTGTGTGTGTTAAAAGTATCATTAAATGTTTTACATACTTTAATGCAAATGCCTTCAATATTTTTATCCAATTTTGTACACAATTTAATAGCAGCTTCTTGTTGTGTTGGATCCAGATAGTACCACATCCGAGACCCTGTGAACAAAGAAATTGAAATTTTTAATGCATTCTATTTGTTTCTAAATTTGACTGAAATTCCGAAAAAGTCTTGTTACCTTCAAAGAGAGCTTCAAGGGAATTGGGATGGGCAGCTAGGAACTCTGCATTCAACTGCTTTGCATCCTTCCCCTTGAATATAGGAGCTAATTCTCGTTGAATTACAGTAGCAACAGGAGCCTCCAGAGACCCAGCACACTTCTCCATATAGCCATGACATAGAATCAAACATCTGTGCAACCGAGGATTGTCAGGTTCAAGGCGATAAGCTCGCTTCACAGACTGGAGCATAAGTAATGGCTTTTCTGAAAAATTAAGAAATTGTTAGAATTCAAATATTACACCCCCACTCCACCTCTATCTGAAAGCACTGTTTGGTTTAGCCCTTCATAAGCCACTGGAATGTACGTAGGTTGGTGAAGTGAGTAGAAAAAATATGAAGAAGCAAATGCACCAGAATGGTAGAATAAAGACTTCTCTTACTATGCTAATATTTCCCCCAAAGTACCTTTAACACTGAGGGTATTTTTCAAATATGAAGTGTAGCGTATTTCCTCCAGGCCATTGATGACTCAGGAGAATGTTGTTGAAACTTACCCTAAAATATTAAACAGGGAGAATTGGGCCACACTGATGCATGTGGTACTTTGATACATTCCCTCTACTGTTCACAAGGTCTTTGCAGTTAGTTTCACAACTAATGTACACAGCTTCACAGCCTACAGAACATTCTGGTATGACTAGCCTCTAGTTTAATATTCTTTGCAACATAAGTGGAACAAATTTAAAGTTAATACTTCAAACTGTTTCTGATTGGGATTCTGACTATGTGTTTAAGTACTTTACTAATAGTGTTGGGTTTTTTCCCCCCATCAGAAACGTCAAACATCTTGTATCTTATGGTTCCGTCGCCCTCCCTCGCGGAGAGCTCGCACCCTTCTAGGGATGGAGCACAATGAACCAAAACCAAACACGCATGCGCAAACCTACTTTTCCTGGAATAGATTTCGAAGGCCATGAGGTGCGTGTCTATTCGCTTGGCGGCGAGCGTCTGCAGCGGCTGGAGGAACTTGATGGCCTGCTCCAGAGGGTCCTCCGCCCGGGCCAGCTTCTCGGGCACGAGCTCGTCCTGCGGCGGCGCGTCGGGCTCCGCGTCGCCCTGCTGCCGCGACTTGTTGTGCTGCTCGCGCTTCTCCTGCGCCTGCGCCGCCTGCTGGCGCTCCAGCTCCGCCTTCCGGCGCGCCTTGCGCTGCTTGTTGCGCAGCTTCTTCAGCTCCGCCGGCGCCAGGTTCTCTGCGCACAACGCGCCCGCACGCTCGTTACCACGCGCGGCTCCGCACGCAACCAACAAGGAACACACATACATACATACATACATACATACATACATACACACACACAGGGCCAATACGCAAGGGGAGAGAGAGAGAGAGAGAGAGAGAGAGAGAGAGAGAGAGAGAGAGAGAGAGAGAGAGAGAGAGAGAGAGAGAGAAATTAACCTGGAAGAAGCTCTTATTTCACTGAAACTCGTTTGTTACAATCAACTCGCTTCAGGTATAGCACCGTAGAAAGCACTGAAGATACAACGCATAAATATTAATAAATTCACACGTATACGTATTTCAAATTAAGAGGCCTAATGTATTAATTTACTTCCCCTTACTTGCTATATGCGGATTTTAGAACCATATTAGCAAACGATCTAAAGTTTATTAAAAACCAATCGCAAACTTCAGAAGTTGTGTTCTACGAGGCGAATCTTAGAAAGTCAGTTTCCCTAGGTCGTCAAGAAAAAGGAAAAAATCATGGGAAAAAAACTTCATTGTAGTATATATAACACATGTAACATTATTTTCCCCACATAATCACCCCGGAATGTTTGTCAATACCGTGCAATCAACATTTGTATCCCTGTGACGAAGTCTGCCATCTGAGATAAGTACCAGTGTGTGACAGCCCTCTGCGTCTCTGTGGTATAAGTAATACTGATCGGACAGGAATTTATCAGATCTTATCTAGCAGTTCCGCCGGGTGTTTGAGAAGTGCAACTTATGTATCTTACTGTATCTTATACAATGAAGTTTTTGCATTTCACGTATTTTTGTTTACGCCCTAAGGAAACTTACTTAATGAATGCGCCTCGTATCTTCATTCTGTATTCAATGAGAAACAGATAAAACTTGTTCACAAAAACGCTAACAAGCCTAACAGAAACTTAAAGATAAATGAATCTTCTGAAAATATTGGCTTCAATCTATTTAATTGATTGGTGTTGTCCGTCATCAGAAAAAAATGAAGCAGCTGAAGCAAATATGTCGTAATGACATTAATTCTTTCTTAAAATGTTAGCAGCATTCTTTTTATATTTACTTACGAGCATAAGCAAGAAAATAACTCGAACAAATAATCCGATATGACATACGGGTACTACATAAAAAACAAAAACAAAAAACAATTGCGCGTTGGGCGTCTAAAAGTACTCGAATATTTTGAAAAGTCAAAGTTACGCAAGAGATTCCCACATTTCACTCAGAAGCCGACAGGTGCGGAGAGCAGAGAAAACAAATTCTTAAAAAGTGAATGCATTAATGGCCTTCCGCGCAGTTGCGTCACGCGGCGCCACGCGCCGGCGCGCCGCCAGCACCAGGCTCTGACGCCTCCACGCGCACCGCGGCTGTCAACTCGGCACGAAGCCGCTTCGACGTGAGACCTAAACCCTTTTATTCAGGCACCTCTAACTGGTTAATAATAAAATGTTGCTCAAATATTACTCTCCTATGAGTGCATTCTTTTAAAACTATTCTCGTGGGAGCTCTGGGTTGTGATCCTCTCGCAGGCGCTCCTTACCGGTGCCGGAAACCTTTTGATCTCACGAAATCTGTCGGATTCTAAATGATACTTCAAAAATGAATGTTACACACAAAAAATGGAATCAAATCAAATATTACATACATTATATAGAAATACTTTGTCGCCTTGCGTAATAAATATCTAATTCATTTGTGTGGGGAGAACTAAGTGTAAATAATTTCATTTTAAGCATCCTTACTGGGATGTTTAAAAAAGAAAAAAAAGTCCAGGGTTAAATCTCCGATAATGAGAAATACGAAGGGGCAAAACAGAATCAGCACATAAAACAGTCACAGTCGTTTTCTGATACAGGTTTACGCTATTTGGTTTCACACTGTTCAAAAACTATTCATGGCGATAACGTGAAACAACTGTTTGCCGTTTGGTTTCATTTGTATTGTTGTTAGTACTAGTAGGTGGTAGCAGTGGCGGCAGGGAGGTTGTGAAGGTGCAAAGAAGGAATGGGCGAGGCGGGACGAGGGAGAGAAGCGGGGTCTCGGTCCACTTGCTGCGAGTATCGCAATCTCCGCCGCCCATCGCATCGCCGGGGCGGGCGGGGCGCGTCCGGCTGCCAGCCCTCGCGTGGGCCCGCCAGGCTCGCCATAGTAATTCCCCGACGCGGGAAATGCCGAAAGGCAAACGGAGCGAGTGCCGCGAAACGATGACGCAAGAATCACATCAGAGTGTGGACATCTACTTGAAAGCCCGACATCGAGGACATCTATTACAATTGCTGAATGAACTCGAAAAAATAGAAAAAATTCATTTAAGTATCTATTTTAAAATGGCCTTTTTGACGTTGACAAAATTGCTGCTGTTTCCCCGAATTTAAATTTGCAAAAACCATTGGGTGCCTATATTTGTGTTGTTTGTAAGCCTTCATTCAGTGCCAAAGACATAATGAGGAACACTGGTATCAGTTAAAAAAGAAAATAAAAGTTCCACAAGCTGTTTGGCAATCAAATAAGTAAACTGGATTTATTTTCGTACACATCTTTCAAATAAGTCACTTTTTTCATTTCAACGTCCACGGTTTTTAAATTGCTTTAGACGAGGAATAGTGATACAGGTTACGGTTACGATTTTTGAAGGGTTGACTGCTTCATTTGTCAAGAATCTGTCTGCAAACGAGACAGAGGGAGGGGTTAAAGAAAGAGGAGAGAGAGAAAAAAGGGGAAAGAGGGGAGAGAGAGGAAAGAGGGGAGAGAGGAAAAAAGGGGAGAGAAAAAGGGGAGAGGGGGAGAGAGAAAAAGGGGAGAGAGAAAAAGGGGAGAGGGGGGAGAGAGAAAAGGGGGAGAGGGGGGAGAGAGAAAAGGGGGAGAGGGGGGAGAGAGAAAAAGGGGAGAGGGGGAGAGAGAAAAAAGGGAGAGAGGGGAGAGAGAAAAAGGGGAGAGAGGAGAGAAAAAAGGGAGAGAGGAGAGAGAGAGAAAAAAAGGGGAGAGAGGAGAGAGAAAAAAGGGGAGAGAGGAGAGAGAAAAGGGGAAAGAGGAGAGAGAGAAAAGGGGAAAGAGGAGAGAGAGAAAAGGGGAAAGAGGAGAGAGAGAAAAGGGGAAAGAGGAGAGAGGGGAAAGGAGAAAGAGGGGAAAGGGGAAAGAGGAGAGAGAGAAAAGGGGAAAGAGGAGAGAGAGAAAAGGGGAAACAGGAGAGAGAGAAAAGGGGAAAGAGGAGAGAGAGAAAAGGGGAAAGAGGAGAGAGAGAAAAGGGGAAAGAGGAGAGAGAGAAAAGGGGAAAGAGGAGAGAGAGAGAAAAGGGGAAAGAGGAGAGAGAGAAAAGGGGAAAGAGGAGAGAGAAAAGGGGGAGGGGGAGAGAGAAATAGAGGGAGAACCGAACACTTCTTTCGTCCATTCACATCTCAACCTTTCTGTGCGTCCCATCGGCTCATCTGTATGCGGAAGGCCACGCCCAGCAGCTGCTTCCCTTCCGCAAACAATGGGTGCTGCTTATGCAGTGCGCCTCATGTACCCGCCCTCGACCACTTTCGTCTCACACCAATTAGCTCCCGGGAATTATGATGTTCCCCTTCCAGCAAGTAGCTGAATAGAATGCAATTTAAAATAGTTGTAGGTCAGTCGGAGTTTTTCACCATTTGCCCTCTACCACAGAGAACTGTACAAATTGCTATACGTCAGAAAAGGCGTTGAAGTTGAATGAACATTTCGGGAATGAATAAACCTTCGATATGAAAGTATTACACTATGATATATAAATAGTTATAAAGAAAGTGCAGTGATCCAACGATTCCCAGGCAATTAAGTGGTCACACAACACGGGTGTTATAATACTACTAATGCCAAACATTTATACATTTCAGAAGCATATGCGACATTAATATTAACTTTGAATTCTATTATCACACGTGGTGCAATTTTTGAACTTGCAAAAACTTATTTTTGAGATCTCTGTTTGTTTGCGACTGGCGTCTGTTTCTTGCGATCACAATACAAGTTCGCTTTTTATAATCCGATCTGGGGCTGACGAAGGCGTGTAGGTGGTTCCGGCTGCCGCCTGGCTGTCCGGTTGCTTGGCGCGCCGCCGCGGGCACAGACTGGCGTCCTATCCGGTTAGCCCGCCCAATGAGGCACGCTGCTACACGCCCGCCATACAATCGTACCGCCATCTGCTTGCTATACGGCGGCAGCCTGTCCTGGCCAGCGGCCTTGGCAAGAAGACGTGGACAGAGGTTTCGCGGCAGTTTGGAACGTTTGTGCTTGGCTTTTTAGTTTTTGTTTTAACCCTTTCACGTACCATGTTTATTTCAACAAGAATAGGCAAGGCACGGGCCTACAGCAATTTTGTAATATTATTTCGTTTAGTAATTAAAGAGGCGTTATTGACTTGTGTCTTTCTACACAATTTAAAATTACTCTTTTAGACAATTCATTTGTCATAAAGCTTCCTCTTATTTGGAATTTCGCTTCTTAATTTAATTGCATCACATGTTTCGTTTTCTCCATCACTGTTGAAGGTCTTCAGAAGTGTATAAGGGTTGACGTGCCTGTTCACATATAAATAATTCCCCCTAATTATTTTTTTGTCCACGATCAATTCCTGAATTCGAAACAAATAAAACTCAATATTCCCAAAGGTCAACAGGGTGTCCCGAAACATAAGGGAGGATTTTGTTTCGAAATTAATTACGCATACCTAAATTTTTTTCTGTTGACTTCAAAAATTCAATTTCTATTGCGATTGGGTAAGGATAACCCGTGCAGGCTTGATGCCAAGCACAAAAAATGAACATTTGTAATGAGTTAATACGGAAGGATTTTCTTTAACTGTAATTAAAGCATGAAAGTCTTGCATTAACATGACCACTCTTTCAGCTGAATCGTTCACTGCCCTAAGTGTTGAAAACTTCTAACTTCTTCAAACGAAGTATTATTTGCCAAAAAAAAAAAAAAAAAAATAATGGACTTTCATAGAGAAAACGGTAATTAATTTTAAGATGTTCAAACAAGAAATTGCTTTTGACCGAAAAGAAGTCACTGATGTTTTCCCGTAAAATGGATCACACAGTTCTTCCTGATATGGGATGTAACTTATACCATAGGTTGATACATGTTTGTTGGTTAAATTTACAATTTTTACGTTTGTTTCTGGGTCCAAATTATCCTCAAATAGAGGCTTGATTGATACATTAGTCAAATATCATAAATGCCGGGTTAACTTTATAAAACAGCATTCGAGATACTTTTATCAACCTTTCCGTAAGCCTTCATTGACTTTGAAAAGCACACATCATGGTAATGTGTTTTTTACTGCCAAACAGCATTGGATCCATGACTTCACGTGGGATGTCACGATGAACAGGCAGATATCTAACAATGCTCCCTTATCCTTTTTCGTAATTTTCAATTGGGAAATAAACAATGACATTTTCAAGGAATAAAATCGCTCTCGCCGTACATCGAGCATGATGCATGGTACCTCGAGGATGAATTGTAATTTTCTCTCTTGTCTCTGCCTCAAAATGTAACATAAAGCTCAATCAACTTTCGACAGTCATCTCTATCTCTTTGGTCAGATCAGTTTGGTAAAAGCAATCATATTGTTAATTTGGAAAACAGTCGAGCACGACGGAAGCTTTGCTCTGTATCACTTATTTTATCAGGATCGACACTTTTCCATTTACCTCGTAAATTTTGAAGAGTGGACTAACGGGTCTTGTAGTCACTTGAATTTCACTTCGAACACACTAAAGTGTGAATATGAATTGATATTATAAATAACATCAATTCATATTCATGATTGCGAGAAGCAAAATTAACATTTCTCAATTAAGGTTTTGCTCTAGAAGCACGAAGGCACCAATGATACGCCCTGTGCTTGAAGCTGTAGTATCACAACAAAGAATTTGCACTTTATCTCCAAGATTCCAGTCCACAATCGGGCTCCAAACATCTTGCACGTGTTTGCTTCCTGAAAAGCTTTCCCACCTTGGTACTGTAACAAGTTGTTCTTTATTTCCATATGAAATTGCGATTCTCTTGATTTCCGAGCATCTAAAAAAGGCAACCGTTTTCCAACCCAGTGAACAATCACAACGTCTGGTACCTCATTTTGAAAATGTATTTTCATGGTTTCCATACGCTCTTCTCCTTTATTCGTTTAAATACTTTGAACTGAATTCTTACTTAATGAAAATTCGTCAGTGGTCAGTATTGTGTCCAAGTGCCTCAATGGTAGCTACAAGAATATTCATGGAATCTCTTAATTGACACCTATCAAGCACTGTTATTAATTGGAGTAATGAAATCTTTCCACTTGGATGTTCTCCAGGTCGTGTGTTCTCAATTAACGTTGGCAAATCTATATTTTCATTCGAATCAGAAGATGGATCTTCTTAACGGGTGCATAAGGAGTTGGCGAAGAGAAATATTAAGCATACTGCTTTTCTTCCTCAATAGTTCCAAGGTGTGCTCTTTCCTCTTTATTATTTACTTTTGAGGAACGATTTGAACCCATTATTTGATTTTCACAATTCCCATTTAAAATATACTCTTTCTTAGAATTACGTAATTCCAGCGACGTGTTAACTATTTGAAAACTTTGCGTTTACTAACAAAATAGTAAGTCATTATTAGCACGTGGATCCGCCAGTTCGCATTAGGCTGAGACATCAGGTACTGAGAAGTTTCGCTGCAAGTCGGCATGGGTTGCCGTGGTCTTGCGTAAACGATATTTCGTTTACAAGGGTTCTGACATCAAAGAAAATTAAGAGAGGATGCATTAGGGAAAAAAGACTAATTTTTCGGGGACACCCATAATACTGCGAAAAAGTTAGATCGCCTTTTTTTTTGTCTCTTTGAAAAACAGTATTTAGCCGTTGGGTCTAGTGCCTGCTCCAAGTTATGTTATCTTGGAGAAGAACACGAGAGATCAGGTTCTTGTTTTAATCAATCGATATTTCTCATTCGTCCATGAACTGTGCTGAAGAGAACAAGAATTACTCGTGATGCTAACACAAATTACCGCGGTAAATTCTTCACGAAATCAGAATGTAGAATAGCGATTTTCACTTGTCGATTGCGCTCGGTGATCGATGTATGGAATAACACCTCGATGAGGAATCATATCCCAATAATAGATAATATTCTGAATGAAATACTTTTTTGCACGAGCCTAATAAACGTTCATAAATCATTTCACCTAATTTACAGTAACTACTATTTATCGGTGATAAAGTGTATACTACCGGCGATAGGATATATCAAGTGGGTATATGATATTGAAATGTGTTAATTTTAAAATTTCTACAAAACTTAGGCATCAACGGCAAGTCTGTTAATAAAATCGTATAACTTTTGAAATTCGTAGAGATTTATCATGTACAAAAATATCTGAAAAGAACGTGTAAAATTATTACATTTTAAAATATCACCCAGACCGATGAGACCCGTGACTTGAGTGTGTGTGTGTGTTATTTAAGGTCGCATTAACTACTAGGTAATTAGAGACCACTATTGGATTTAACGTTATGGTATGAGGATGAAACGATAAGGTGATGATACGGGGTGAAAGGACGAACTCACAACAACCATGCCCGAGGCGGGACTCGTACCCGCGACCTCCCGGTTTAGCGATCTCGGCCATGGGCCGACCCGTGAGGTTTATCTAAGGGTTAAGAGACATTATCAAAGGTTTACAATCTTACTGACAATCAACACAAAACCTGGCTCTGCGACTTAGTGGCAACCGCAGAATGAAGCACGAACGAAAAGGAAATGGTGACGCCCCTGCGAGGCGGCACAACTGCAACCCACACAGCGGCGACGGAGCGCAGGCCAGTCGATGTGAAGAATGCCATTTTATTCGTATGAAGAATTACTACAACTTTCATTATCATTAAACAGTACAAAAAGAATTTCCCTTTTATTCCTTAATATACATTACATACCGCAAAACCACCGATAAAAGATGAAAATCATATTCTAAACCGGTTCATTCTCTTCACCATTTTAGTGGATTCCTGAGCGAATATCGATTGGGAAGTGTGTTGTTTGTGGCGGTGTGTTTGACTTCTGGATCATTCCACGAAAATCAGTGTCATCAAAATTCGACCTCCCAAAATATTATAAAACAATTGCTTCTCCTTAGAATAAACATGCTTTCTGTGAAATATTAATGAATTATCATCCATTGTTATATCACAATGAATCGTTAAAATTATACCATTCGCATTACGTGTCCGTATTATTTTTTCCCCCTGATTATGTTAAAAGGCAATTAGATTTTCGAAACGCTACTTATTAGGGTATAGACAGACCTATATTTTCACTTCATATTGATATTTTGTCTACATTTGTTGTCAATAATCAAGCTCAAAACAATATATTAATAACTCAAAACGCAATGTTTTATTTCAAGAGAAAAACTAGTGGTGCAACAGAATGGCACAGACTTTTCCGTATTAGTTTTCTATTTACTTTGGTCTCGCCTAGCTATACGGGCTTGACACATTCTCTTGCCAGCTGCCATCTATCGCCGCCCAAAATACTTTTTTTTTTTACCATTTTATTATTTTTTTGGTATCCCAATAGTAGAAAGAAAATATTAATTTAAGAACATTAAGTACAGTAAAACCACGCCATAAATGACAATTTTCTTTGAAAAATTTGGAACCTTTTTCAAGAAAATGGTGTTTAAACGCTACTGTAGATTCGAAATTCGAAGCGCTTTTTCACAGAACATATTGAATTTTCGAAAAACTTCATTATGTCATTTCAAGCCCATTAACTCACAAATACAACAGTGTTTACAAATTGCTTGAAATGTGCATATTAACGTGGTGTCAGATCTTTCAAAAAAATTACATTTGTATAATTTTTGAAGGAAAAAAAGAACTTTACGTCAAATTAAAGAGTGCAATTAGCACTATCCGTTCAAAAACTTTGAAGAAAAATTTAGAGCCATTAATGAGAAAATGGCGTTTGAGCGTTTCTGAAAATGCGAAGTTTTGAGCTCTTTTTCATAGAAAACTACTGAGTTTTCGAGAAACTCTACAGTTTGGAGTAAGTTTTCGAGAAACACTATTAAATATAACGTTATATTCATGAGAACATGTGCTTTAAGTAATGTGAACAAATCACCGCTAATGTAAATATTAACGAAGTGACAGAAGTCAGGACAAAATTTGGAGCAGTTTTTTTGAGAAAATCTTGCTTTTGAATTTTTTTAAATTGCAAATACTGCGCGCAATATTGCGCGAAAACTACTAAACTTAAAAAGTACCCGGCCTCAATGAGAGAACTACGTATGGACAACAAATATCAATTGAAGGAAAATCTCTATCTTGAATGTAGTTGTAGGAAGACTCAGAAAAAAATTTTAATTTTATCAATTTTCAAAAATTCAGAGTTAACTGTGAAATTCGGACTTACGCCACCTTAATAAGTGCATTTTACTTTCCTCTTACAAGAAATTTAAAGAAAGAATATCGAATCGTCTTTGAGAACAATTTGAAAATGTCCCACGGGCTTCATGTAAAGTACCCCCAAATTTTGAAGATTGTTTTTTTCAAAATCTCGACACTTCGACTTGAGTCAGATGGACGGGGGTGTCTTCAATTTGGAAAAGCCCCTGCGCATGGTTTAAGCGCTAGTGGTGTTCACAGCTGGACAGAAAGACGGACGTTTTGAGTTCAATTAGTATTTCGGGATCAAGGACTCACAAAACAGGGATTCTGGATACACCATGTGTTAGAGGATTTCTTTTTAAAATTTAGCAACAGAATTTATTCCCTTTTTCGTTATCGGGGCTTGGCAATGAATGTTTTTTCTGCCGAAAAATCTGCAGTTTTTTTTCGCGTTGCATTACGTGACTTTCCCTATAGTACGTATTACTCCGTATATACGTATGTATATGGGAAAGTAAAAAAAAAAATCAGTGAACAACGGTGGATATTTGTATGCAATCCTAAAATTTTTAAGACGGGTCCCTAAAAAGACCGTAAAAAAATAAACTTACTGCGACATTAGCGCGCATCTCCCTCGCTCAAACGCTGCAGTGCGCCGCATCTAGTTTTCACGCTCATTGATAAGTCCCCGTGTTCATTTACGTCGAATCACATATTTTCTGGGAGATTCAAATGCAGATGAAAAATGTTTCAGGGAGAATCAGGTTTCATTAACTGGGATAACAATGAAATTCCCGAAATAGTCTTTCGTCCCGCAAATCTATCCTCTAACATTTGAACTTCCTCTGAGTGTTCAACTTTACGTTGTGAAACAAAACAACTCCATGAATATTGCGTTTTGCCCATTATTACCTAGTTATTTTGGAGTGGAGATGTGAGTCCCTTGGAGACTAACGTACACAGTTCAGTACCACCTACGCTGTCACAAGGGCCTTTGCCATTGCTTGTAGCGAAAAAACTTCGAAACTTTGATACAATTTCTCTTTGAATTGGGAAATCATTTCTTTTCCATCATTTTTCTCATCAACCTTAAAAATCCCATTTACCACTTCAATAACACCACTAGCTTTTCTTTTAGCATATAGTTTGACTTGTGAAAGTTTAAATTTTGAAACGAGGGAGTGACCAATAGGAGTTAGAATTTGATTTAAACTAATAACACTCGCATCTTGTTTATTTTCACGCAAATATTAGTCGTCACTTGTAGATTTGCTCACCACGGTTTCTTCTTAATTTTCAACAACAGGAATGTTTGCAGTCATTTTCGACATTTTACGATTATAGCCGCCACCATTTCAGTCACCAACCACCTAGAGCGTAATCTTTTTACGCATTTCCTTGGTCACATTTCTTTTCTCGAATTGATTGGAATGCTTTTGAAGTTCAAAAGTGTTGCAACGACACAAAGTATTCCACCCCTTTTTTTTCATTTCGGCATTGTAAATAAAGCTTTCATCGTGGAAATTTTCTACCATTCAATACACAGTTGGATTAGAATGAATGACCAGCGTTCGACTGAAGCAGGCTCCCTAACGCAACGAAATTCGCACGACAACACTCAGACAGTGAGGAAAGTGTCAAGAACAAAGACATATTCCTGTACGCCTTTTCAGCCCTTCCTGAATGTCCTCCTTGTACCCAACCTTTAGTGATCCCAAAGAGCCCGTCGCACACAGTGGCCTAGTGTTGAACAGCAGCTCCAGTGCATGCGATTATAGCCCTTAAAGATAAAAAGAGGCCGGTACTAATAATTTTATAACAAAATCTTGTAGCCCCGCGATGAAATTTGAACCACGAATAAATCATTTGATGATCTTTTATGTAGGAAAAAATAATTTTATTCAAATCATTGCATTTTTAATTATTATTTATTGTAATTTTACATCAATTTTTGCAAATATTCACAATAATTTCCACTACTTTACTTCCATTTCAACGTATATGTATCAACATTAAATTGGTACTTCGTTTGTTCTTTTATGAATAAGTGTATTTATTATGAAACATTTTTGAAAGTCTTGCAAGTGCAATACCTTAATATTTCTCTCATTGTTGTATCCAATCCTTTCCAGCTAGGAGTCTTAAAATTTAGCGTGTAACTAACTATTACTCTGTTAATCAAATACTGAAATATGAAAAACATTGAAGAACTTACCCTTCAAAATCCTAAAATTTCGGATAGAATGACCCTTATACAAAACGAATAAGAAGCAATTTTCTCGTTTCCACTGACAGCGTGGTGAAAGACGGAAGCGTTGAACTAAGCCCAAAACTGCCGCTTCGAGAGTCGGCTGCCCAAACCTGACCTCTATAAGCCACGCGTGATGACGCAGCACCTGAGGGAGTGTGAGCGCAAATGCGGCCAGGAGAGCGCGACGAGGGGTGGCAGCCTTCGCGCCGGCGGCGGCGGCGCGGCGCGGCGCGCGGCCCTACGACTGCAGTGGTGAGCGACAAGGCCGACGACATTCTGCTGCGCTCTGCCCGCGGCTTCGGCGGTTTAGCGCGGCTCACGAACGAGCGCTACTCCACCCGAGCACAACTGGCGCTTAGCTCAGGAACAAGATTCCCATCCACTTGTTCTCCAGACACACTAATGTCCACTTTTCCCACATCTCAGGGGTTATCCACATCGCTCTAATATAGGCAGTCCTTAACTGATCTTTCCTAAAAACGCTACCAAGTTCCTCCTTAGACACAGCAGGGCCTTGGAACAGGTCCATGGTTGAAAGATATGGGTGGGCCCCTCCGGTGCATAGATTTTTGCTCGTTCTCTCCAGCACCAGTTTGCGTCACGAATCACGTGACCACATGGGCACTTCGTTTGAAAAAACCCACTTTCAGCTGGCCGCCATGTTGCTTGGAGAGCGAGAAGTTAGGAAACATTTTGAAAGTGACAATTTTCAACGGCAACTAACCAAAAATAACACGAACGAATAATTAAAATAAAGGGCGTAATATTAAAAAAGTGTTTCATATATCTGTTTCAATGACTTGTAACAAGGTGATAATTTTGGTATCTGTCTGCATTTAAAATTTCCGCTAATATTGTGTCGCACACAGGTGCTTAAAGATCATTGGATGAAGTCTGATACGATGCGCAAGAGCCCACCCGTCTCTTTCCGCCACGGAACTCTCCATCAAAATCGGAGAAAACGCTGGAGGGTGCTACTATAGAGTGCACCAGTGTCGCCGGGTACAGCTGCAGGTTAGGCTCGTCCATTTCCGCAAAAAATGTCTAATTTGTGAGAAATACGAAGAGTGTCTTCTAAATGTTCAATTATTAATAAAATATTCGTATAAGAAACCGCTGAAGAAAGTGCGAACATGGCACTTTCGTTCGTAACATTCGCGCCTGCTTGCGTTCAGCGATCTCACACAGCAGCCACGCACGTTTGAAGTGTCGTTGGCAGTAGTAATTTAGTTCCTGTATGGAGGTGCAACAGGAGAGCGCGCCACTGTAATGATTTCTACCACGTTATATGGGAGTTGAAAGGCTCTGAGCCACAGCTCCTAAACCCGTCCAGAGGGGACAACACGAAAACCTTCGAATCTTCCATTGTTTGTTGTCTTAAGAAATGATTGAGCTTTATACACATAGAATGCTAATGACAAAGCTTAGAATACTTCACAAAATGAGCATGCAAATATATGTATTGTAAAAACAAGTACATCTTACATGAACCTCCACACATGGAACTGCCCCCGCCCCCCGATGCTCCGTAAGAGTTCTTCAATATCATCCATTTCATGAATGCGTTGAATAGTACATCTCTAGTCAATTCAGAAAGGGAAAAATCAACTAAATGTTGCACGATAAAAAAATTGTTTTTTTTAGATTAGAATGAAAACACACTTCATAGGGAGATGGTGAGGAAAGGGGAGTCAAAAGGACGAAGGAGCTGTGGACCGCTGTGCGGGAGTCACAGTTTCTGCACAGGCATCTCGTCCGGCAGCCGGCGCGGCGCGGCGCGGCGCGGCGCGGCGCGGCGCGGCGCGGCGCGGCGCGGCGCGGCGCGCACGGCGGAACCGCGATTCCGGGCCCTCCCTCCGCGCCGCAACGCTGCGCGCACGTGGGCGAGCGGGCTGTTGGGTGGGCGGGGCAAGCGGTGCGTTATCGCCAGTCATCTTCAACGAGATCACTTCTTACACAGGTCCTATGCAATCGCTCTCTCCGTTCTCAAGGCTCTTCCGCCTGCGATGCTTCAACCGGAGCGTTCCGCTTCTCCCACACGGGGCCAGCGAAATCTCCTCAAAGCTACGAATGACTCACTGGAATAAAGGTAGATGATAGATGGCATGACGGCCGGGGTAGGGCGAACGCACGCGCATGCATTTAAACGTTCTGTGGTAAAGACGTGCAGCGTGCTTTAGTAGTTTCACGCTCAAGGCTTGTAAACTATCACAAAAGAGATACAAATCTATACTGTTAATTTTATTTTCTACTTTGCTACTCTCACAGGTTTGAGCATTTTCAACGGCACAAGAAATTCGAATGTTTACATACATGACGGTATACGAATTTCTTAAGTTCCCAGAATCATTACGGATTTGAGCAAATGTATTCTTCACGAACACAACTCTTTTCTCTCCCAGGTAAATTGGGGTTTGTTTTTTTTCTAATTTATTTATTTAATCGAAATGCATTACCTCACAAAGTACTTTAGCGTAATTCTGCAAAGATTTATTGTCTCAAAAAAGTATCTCGAGATACTTCTGGAAAGAAGGATACAATAATTGTAGATTGTGATGATTCAGGTAAATTTTACTAGCAAAGTGCTACTGCGATCAATTTAAAACCATCTATGGAAAACGACTTCGCTCTATTGAAGTGTTCATTCCAGTTGACAGTTTCTGCACTAAACAAACTACTAGAATGAATAAAGAAGTGTCATGTGGTGTTTACAAATAATTATTACGCAATTTGCTGCAAAATATTTAAGTTTCCACAAATTCCAAACTTTTCCAATATTCCAATTTGTATCTATCAAATAAACGAAAATAAACAATTCACATTAACATATTTCTGTTCAATATCATAATTCCATCCATACTAAATACATAACGGCTAATGGCTTCCCCTGCTAGGAGATCCACGATGACCAACCGGCGTAACAGCTTGCACCTATGCGAGGGACGTCGAGATGACGCCCCCACCCCTGCCGCCTATGCGAGCGCGGGCACTCCACGAAAGGAGAGAAGTAGGCGCGCGCCCACACCCCTCGCGAACGCACCGTTTGCCGCTGCCGCCGCCCTGCGCACAGTGCCACGCTCCGTCCACCACGCGGGACCAAGCGGAAATCGCCGTACCCAAACACATCCATCAACAATTCCATGAAACAGGCACAATCCATAAACGCCAATTACCAAGTCCCGTCCATGGCGGAAAGTTTTTCTTCTAAAAAGTTTCAAAGGCATGCAGGGTTTTCTAATATATGCAGTTTTGAGAACTATTCGCATAATTAGTTTTCTTTAAAAAAAAGGTAAGGTAGTCAAATAAATTTCGATACTAATAATGTAATTATCATAAATAATTCCCCGATAACATTATTCATTTCTGCTCATGAAATAACACGATTCGGTCTTTATATCAAACAGTTAATTGATCAGAAAGCTCCAATTCTGATCACTACAATGAATTCTTACCAAGATATGTTAACACAAATGATCGATTTCGTGGGAACAAGCTACAATGCGTTTACTACTTTGCAGTTCAACTATACCATCACATATTAATGCACAATTACAACTGCGTGTAGCTCCGATATGCCATGATAAAATTAATACAAATTCAATTCTTTAAAACCGTCGTATTTGAAAGCAGGCATTAGTCCCTCTAGGCCGACGAATTCCTCCCAGAGTGCGGGGCACGCGATCGGCCAAGGGTCAAGGTGGCAGCGGCGGCGGAGAGCGCTAGCGCTGCCGGGGTGTTCACCGCGCGGCTGCCGCCGCGAAGGCCGCGCGCGGGGCGGGGCCGGGGCGGGGCAGGCGCAGGGCGGGGCTGCGGCGGGGAGGAGGGGCAGGGCGTGGCTCCCCAGGCGGGCGCGCCGCTACGCGGATGTGGAGCGGAGGCGAAGGCCACCGCGAGGCGCCCATTCATTGTCCTCGGTGGGAAGCGAAGCGAAGGGAAAGGAAAGGCTGGCACGCCCGCACCCCGAGTTTACCTCAGATTCTAGTCCGGGCGTAAGTCAAAATCGACTCTGCATACACCCAATAGCCTTCTACCGGTCGAAAAAAAGCCCGAGGAACGGAGGTAAACAGAATTTTCTTCATTGAGAGCATTATCAAATACAGGCATACAACAGGAAATGCGATAGAATTTTAACAAGCGTTTTAATTACTTAGTCCAAAGCACTCTTCCCAAGGACATTATATATCATTTCGTAATTATGCAATCGCGAGTTTCGGAGGAACACAGAAGATTTCCAGACAAGCATAATCATAGCAGAGCAATGGCTGCAAATGCGGCAACTACAATCCAGGCCGGGGCACCGTGCACCGCCAGCCGGCCGCACGCAAGTGGCCCCAGAGGTCTCCGCCGTGGCCCTGCTCGGGACTCGAGCGAGGCTGGCCCCCGCCCAGAAACTGTGGAGTCACTTCGCTCCTGAATACAAGGTGTTCTCCGGAACAAAAGACCTCTCGGCCCAAGACTTTGAGGCCTCTCCATTAAGTCGATGCCACGGGAGTCGTGACGGAGATCGTTGAAATCCTTGTCTTGGTCGAACGAGAGAACATTGCGGTGGCGGTAGCTTGGTATAAAAGCTACATTCCATGGCCTGATTTACTATCAATAAAAAGAATTGCTCAACATGTTACATATCTCAGTGTGTTGATCACTACATAGCCTTGTTTTGTTCTATTCGTCGTTCCTCATTAATCAAATGATTATATACACTACAGTTTTCAAGAAGCAGTATTATTGAAATTTGTTTTAAAACGTCAGAAGACGCAAACTCACTTCTTGAAACAGTATCACAATACTAAATAATATTTATTAATTTTATACCATTACGTAAATTTGGTAAAAACGGCCAATTCTAGCTGAAACATTCACAACCGCACTGCTCTGACAATTTTCCGGGGAACTCAAAATATGAACACTCCAGTGGTGCTACAGAATGGCACAGACTTTCCCGAATTAGTTTTTTATTTCTTTTCGTCGCGGCTAGCTATTAGGACTTCCCACATACATCTATTGTGCCCAAAGTACATTATTTGACATTTTCTTAATTTTTCGATTTACAAATACTAGAACGGAAATATTATTTTAAGAACATTAAAGAACAGGAAAACCTCATCCTAAATGGCCATTTTCTTTAAAAAATTTCGAGCTTTTTTTAGAAAATTGCGTTTAAGCGATACTGTAAAATCGAAATTCGACGCTTTTTTTTCACAAAAAAATTGAGTTTTCGAAAAACTTCATTTGAAGTCATTTAAAGCACTAACTCCCAAATACAATAGTGTATACAAATGAATGGCAATGTGCATATGGACGGTGTGAAAGTCGTTTAAATAAATTACATTTGTGCAATTTAAAAAAAACAACCGAAAATTATCTTTAAGTTATTTTAAACAGTGTAATTAGCACTGTCCGTTTGAAATGTTTGAAGAAAAAAATTGAGCCATTTATGAGAAAATGGCGTTTGAGCGTTTCTGAAAATGCGAAATTTTGAGCTAGTTTTACAGAAAACGGCTACATTTTCGAGAAACGTTACGAGACATCATTTAAATCATATATACTCATAAATATAATAACGTGAAAAACTCGCCACTAATATAAATATTAACGACGTGAGAGTCATGTCAAAACAATTAAAAATTTGTAATTTTTGAAAAAACAAAAGGATATAGCAATATGGGCTTTATGTAATCTCAGAGTACATTAGGCACTATCACTACCAAAAGTTTAAAGAAACGAAATGGAGCAGTTTTTGAAAATCTTGTTTTTGTAATGTTTTAAAATTGCACATATTGCATGCAATATTACGCGAAAACGACCAATTTAAAAAAAGTGTACATGACCTTAACGAAAGAACTCTCGACGGAGAACGAATTTTATTGGAAGGAAAAATCTCTATCTTCAATTTTGTAGTTCTAGGAAGTTGCCGAAAAAAACTCAACATTTGCAATTTTCGGAAATTTAGAGATAATATGCGACTTTTATACTTTCTATTATTACAAGAAATTTAAAGAAAACAATTGGAGCTGTTTTGGAGAAAATTTTGAAAATGTTCGGGGGACCTCATTTAAAGAACCCCAACATTTTGAAGAATGTTTTCAAAATCTCAAAGCTTCGACTCGAGTCAGATGGACAGGGGTTTCTTCAATTAAAAAAAATACTATGAATGTTTTAGGCGCTAGAAGTGTTCACGGACGGACGGACGGACGGACGGACGGACGGACGGACGGACGGACGGACGGACGGACGTTTTGCCGTCAATTGGTTTTGCGGTAAAAAGGACCCACAAAACAGGGATTCTGGCTACACCACGTGTTCGACTTTACAGAAGCGCTTAAAAGCCATTTCCTTAAAAACGGCTCCAAATGTTTCAAAGAAAATTGACATTTAGAACGAAGTTTAACTGTTCTTTAATATTCTAAATATTGTTCTTTAATATTCCATTATTAATATTCCAACAAAAAAAATTAGTTTGGGCGGCTACAGATGGCAGCTGGCAGGAGTATGTGCAAAGTCCGAATAGCTACCCGAGACCAAAGGAAAAAGAAAACTAATACGGGAAATCTGTGCCATTCTGTAACACCACTAATTTTAATATTTAGTTTATTGCAATGTACAAGAATATTTGATTTGTTGTTCGTGAGTAGTGTGAGGGCTACATTTCGAGAAAACCATTTTGTGTCGTTTTGTTCTGCAAAATCATTGCTTCCACATGCCACAAATTTCATAATGAAATCAGTAGAAATTATGTTTCAATTTCCTCCCCCTTTTACGGCAGGTACCGCTACCTCTTCTTCATCAGCTCCACCCTTTCAGGACGACACATCCTCTATGCGACCGTGTTATAACTCCTGGCGCGGCGCCATGACCGAAGTCCGTCCAGTACCACGTGCCGAACGACAGAAGAAAGCGGCGCACGCGCACGAAGGGGAGGGGAGGTCGTGGGAGCGTGATGCGCCTTAACGAGGGGTGACGCGGCGGGGCGGGGCGGGGAAGGCGAAGCAAGGCGGGGATGCGAGCCCCCTAGGGCTCTGTGCTTCCCGGCCGGCGCACCAGCATCCTCCCACGGCCGTGGCGACGCTCTTGTCTACGCCTGCGCCTCCTAGCTCGTCTCTGGTTCTTTCTCGGTTCATTCCCCCCTCCAAAATAAGAAAAAACCTAACGGTATTTAGTCTCAACTCTCCTTTAAATTCAACTTCACACACACAACTTCACAATACACCTCGACAGCGCATTCATTTATAATAGGATTTACAGTTACACATATAACAAGCCACGAATATTTAAGATTTTAAATGGAACAACCACCAGCGATAGTTCAGCCATTTTACTTTCTCGCTCGTAATAAGATACTTCGTAAGAAAGTTATGTAATCGCGCGCTGGAAAACAATTTCCGGCAGAACAAATCTCATTGCCGTGCCCTGGTCCGAAAAATGCATAAATCCAGTTGCTAAATAGATAAAAAAATCCTCTAATACGTGGTATAAACCCAGGTTTTTTTTGGATCCTTGACACCGAAAGACGGCAAACCGTCTGTCTGTCCGACTGTGGTCAACGCTAGCGCCTAAACCGTTCAGATTATCTTCTCCAAAATTGACATTCCCCGATCGATGTGAACGGGTAATTTCGCAGTTCGAGGCTTTCTGAGTTTCCAACGGATGTTTTGATTTTTGATGGTACTTTTACATGAAGCGAGCAATAATGTTTTTTAGCATAGCTACGAGTTGGTATTGACGGCAAAACAAACGAACGACCGTCCATCCGTCCATGATCAAAGCTACCGCCTATAGTGTTCAGTCAATCTTAACGATACCTACCCTTGGGGTATTTCAAATGGATATTTTGATTTTTGTGGGTATTTTACATTAAGTCTCAAATACAATTTTCTCAAAATAGACTCCATTTTTTTTATTAAACGTAGTTCTCGGAAAGCATAAAAGACGCTTAAGAGAATGTTGCAGTGCCATATTCAATGGAATCCCAGATTTTTGGAAAATTGTAAAAGTGCAATTTGTTTTGACGTCTTCCTACAAGTAAAATATTGAAGATAGAGATTCTTTTCTTAAAGAAATCTGTTCTTAAGGAAAGTTCTTTAAGGTCATAATCAAGTTTTCGAAAATATTCAAGTAATTTTCTTGTAATTTGCGCGAAATATAAGCGATTTTTATATTTTTGAACTGCTTTTTCTATTTAAAAAAAAAGAAAAATAAAAAGGCTCAGATTTTTCTTTAAATTTTTTCCTCATATGTATCAAGAACGGGAAAAGTTTAGTGCAAGTCTCATTTTCGACGAACTCGAAGTTTTTTGTAGAAAATTGCAAAACGTTAACATTTCAAGCTATAAAACACAAGAGATACTTTTACCCCAAAGTCTGTTGTAAAACATAGGCTCGTCAAAGGTGGTCATGTACAATTTTTTTTAGGAAAAAAGTTAGTTTTCCCGGGACTGGTGCGTGAAATTTATGTAATTTCTAAAAAAATATAATTTTCTCGAAAAGCGCTACTCAATTTTTCTTAAAATTCTTTCCCCGGATAAAAGATAGGACGATTAAAAGATAGATGCGAGTATCATTTTCGTTGAACACAATGAATTTCGAAAATTGCAAATTTAGAAATATTGCGAGAAAGTATGTGCTGATGACGCACTAGTTTATTTATCGTCAATAAACAGTAAACAGTACGAGGCAACTGAATAATAAAAACTTAAATCCGTCCTCTGTATTTTGTGCTCATTTACACAACCACTTCCAAAATTAAAATTTCAACTTTAGCAATAACAGATTCTCAATTTTTCAGGTGTTTTATATGAAAATTAAACCTATCTTTTTTTACAAGGACTTAATTTCATTTTTATGGGTTAAATATTCCTTCGGTTTTTCTAATCGCTTCCAAAAGCAGAAGTCTATACCTAAACCAAAGGAATTTCCACACTTTATTACGAGTCAAAACTAAGAGTATTTAATGAAAGCCGTTCTAATCGGATTCTACATATACACCACATACGTTACTTGGGATGGAAAACTTATTTACAATCCACACGCCAGATCTTCCTACAGTCTTTTTTATTTTCTCGCTACTCCTTACGCAGTACAGAGAAAGTTATGCAATAGTGACGGAGGGGGAGACGAATTTTCGTTAGAAAACTAATATTGCCACGCCCTAGTAACGAAATGTAGACAAATCCAGTAGCTAAAAAAAGAAAAGAAATCTGACACGTGAGGTAGCCACAATCCAAGATTTGTGGTCCTTGATACCGAAAAATCGATTGACGGCGTAACGTCTGTCTGTCCGCTTGCCCGTCCACAAAGCTAGCGTCTAAACTGTTCAGTCGATTTTCTCCAAAATTGGTATTCCCAATTGATCTGACTGATATTGCGTCCGCTTGGATTTGAAACCGATATTTTAATTTTTTGGGGAGGAGGGATGAAACCCCTGGGACATTTTCAAAATAAAAAAGGGTCCAATTTTTTTGGATACATTTTTTCCAGATATTGTTTATACCGCTAAAGAGAATGGCGCAGGCCTGATTTTCGTTGAAATACCTGATTTTTCGAACATTGCAACAGTTCAATTTTTTCCGGCTCTTCCTACATAAAAATATTGACGATAGAAGTTCTCTCTTGAATGAAATCTGTTCTTTAGAAAGAGATCTTTAAATAAGGTCATGTCAGGAATATATGAGTATTTATTATATAATTTTGCATGAAACATAAGCTTTTCTAAAACCATTTTATTTTTTTCTCAAAAACACTAATTGTTTTCTTCAATTTTTTTCTAGCATATTACGGAGTACAGGAAAAAATTATTTTGATCCCATTTTCATCACACACTATTTTTGAAATGTGCAATAAAAAATATAGCAGAAGTACAATATTGATAGAGATTAATTATAGTACAATATTAAAAGATGAAATTTGTAGTACAAAATCAGTTATTTAAAACATGTACAATTGTTTTAAAATATTTGTTTGGCGCAATTGTATAATTTTACATTCCCGCAAATATACGTATATACGTAGTATAGGGAAAAGTTATGTAATGCTGTGGAAAATCGATTTCGAGATTTCAACAGAAATACACGTTTCCGAAAAAGTAGTTATTTTGCATCTTGTCAGTCTGTCCGTCCCTCTGTGAACACCATTAGCGCCAAAACCATAAGTACGATTTCTTCCAAAATGGATATTCCCTGGTCGATTTGGTTCCACTCGAGGCACCGGGATTTTGAAAAACTTTCTTCAAAATTTTGCTTTACATGAAGTCCCACTGACATTTTCAAAATTTTCGCAAACACGGCTCCAAATTTCTTTAAATTTCTTCTACAAGAGTAAAATACACTTATAAAGGTAGCATAGGCCCGATTTTCAAGGTTAACTCTGAATGTTTGAAAATTTCAAAAGTTTTAATTTACAACGGTGTCTTCCTACAACTACAAAATTCAAGATAAGAGTTTTTTCCACCCAATAAAATTCGTTCACTATAATGAGTTATTTCAAAGGTCAAGTACATTTTAAAAAAAAATAGTAGTTATCGCGCAATATTGTGTGCAATACTGCAATTTTTAAACATTACAAAACCAAGGCTTTCTCAAAAACGGCTCCAAATTGTTTCTTTCAACGTTGGGCAGTGATAGTGCTAAAGGTATTCTACGAGATGGCATAAACGCCGTAAACGCCATATAGCTCTATTTTTTTGTTTCGTTATTCAAAAATTACAAAAAATTTATTTTAGGTCAAAATTCCGCATTTTTAGAAATACTCAAACGCAATTTTCTCATAAATGGCTCCAAATTTCCATTTTGTCCCTTCAAACTTTTTTAACTCATAGTGCTAATTGCACTCTAATATGACGTAAAATTCATTTTGGGGTATTATTTTGTTTTTTTTTTCAAAAATTATCCTAATGTTATTTTTTTAAAAAAAGAAGATATTTTACACCGTTAATATGCAAGTTTCCTTCAATTTGTAAACACTATTGTATTTGTGAGTTAATGAGCTTCAAATGAAGTTTTTCGAATACCAAAAGATTTCTGTGAAAAAGAGCTTCAAATTTCCCATTTACTGTAGCGATGAAACGCCTTTCTCTTCAAAACGGCTCCAAATTTTTGAACGAAAATTGCCATTTAGGACGAGGTTTCACTGTTCTTTAATATTCTTAAAATAATATTTTCGTTCCATTATTAAGAAACCGAAAAATTAAGAAAATGTTTAAAAAATGTAATATGGGCGGCGATAGATGGCAGAGTATGTGTCAAGTCCGAATTGCTAGCCGAGACCAAAGGAAATATAAAACTAATACGGAAAAGTCTGTGACATTCTGTAGCACCACTATTTTAATTTGAACGCTGTCCCATGTGTCGGCACTCCGAACAAACCTACTTCTTGCCATTTTACACAATCTAACTTTCTAATCTTGAAACTCTAAAACTTGGCGATGGTTGGAGATTAAATCACACTTGCCTAAGAACCTTATTGAGTCAGAAAGACAAATCAGTCACAACACCGGCAGAAACAAGTAATACGAGGTGGTGTTAATGTGCTTGGCGGTGCATCTTTCGCGGAGAATATCCTCTTAATCCTCTGTAACTAAAGGGAAGAGCAAACAATAAATAGAAGCTGCTGATCTAGTGCATAGCGTCACTAAGTCCGAGAAGCAAAGCAAAACAATTCTCCGTTCTGCTGCGCCTCGTGAAGCGTAGGGGAAGGGGTGTGAAAGGAAGGGGAGAGAGGTGTGTGGAAGGTAGGGGCGTGAGTGGCAGGGGTGATGGAGCGGAAGGGCGGGGGAGGCGAAAGTGGCGAGTGCCCGCGAGGCAGCACGAGGCGCAGCGCGATACCGTACGACGTACGACTGCAGGCGTCCCTGCATAGCCCGACCCGTGCGAATTATCCACAGGCTTTTCGAGCGTTGACCTAAAACAGCCTAGATCATTTTTTTTACCTTCCTTACACGTTTATAATTCTGTTTATTCGAGTTCTTCGCTATTTTGCACCGAAATTCAATCTGATCCCAAAGAGAGGTTAATGATTTATCAAAACGCTTCTTCACAATTCTAGGTAAAGATACTAGGTACAGGTACACATATTTTGTTCTGCCCATTGTCTCCAAATATTTAAGAAATACGAAGAACACAGCGTTTTGATAATAGTGGTTTCTTAAAAAATAAACACGCTTGCATTCTAGATTTAAATTCGATACAAAATTTCAAGAATCAATGTTTTTGCTTCTATATCTCGGCTACATGTCGTGACAAATACTCTCAAAGAAATTAACTAGTGTTGCTACAAATGGCATAGACTTTCTCGTACAAGTTAGTTTTTTTAAATTTCTTTAGTCTGTGCCAGCTTTTGGTCTGGTCCCAACCTCTTTCCAGCTTCTATCTAACGCAGCCCAATCTAGATTTTTTTCTTGATTTTTTTTTTTGAAATCCCACTTTTTCTGTTTTCGAAAGGTAGATCCGAAAGAATCCTTTAAGACTATTATATAATAGTAAAACCTCGTCCGGTATAGAAATTATCGTTGAAAAATTTGGAGCCCGGTCTTAAATGTCACATAAGCGTTACAGTAAATGCAAAATTTGAAGCTCTTTTTCACAGAAAACATCAAACCATTCGCATTCAGTAAAGAAAAAATGTGTACGGTGATCCAACAGTGCCAGCCATGTTAATGGACGGATTCCTCTCTGACACGAAGCAGAAGGGCAAACACTGTTGGCTGACGAAAGGCGGAGAGGCAGGTCGATGACTGCTGCCACACCTTGTCGCTGACATCATTCGTGATGACAGCTGGGTGATTGCAGACGAAGTGAGGGCGATAATGCGACAATACATCTGTCACATGCTGAATGCGAATGGTCATTTCACCTTCTGCTCTCAAGAATTCAATCACACAACATGGTCTCTTAGGAACATCGATGTCCGACATTTTACTTTCCCGTATACGTACGTATATACGGTGTAATATACGTAGTATTGGAAAAGTTATATAATGCTGCGCGAAAAAACGGCGGATTTTCGGTAGGAAAAAATTCATTGCCGGGCCCTGAGAAGGAAAAAGTGGATAAATTCGGTTGCTAAATTAAGATAAATATCCTCTAACACGTGGTATAACCAGGATCCGTTTTCAGAATCCTTGATATCTAAAAACCAATTGACGGCAAAACGTCCGTCCGTCGGTCTGTCTGGTGTATGTGAACACCACTAGCGCCTAAACCATGCGTAGAATTTTTCCGAATTGAAGAAAGCCTTCTCCATTTGGTTAGAGTCAAAGTTCTGAGATTTTGAAAAGCATTCATTAATTTCTGGGTGTACTTTACATAAAGCCTCAATTTGCAATAAAAAAATAATTCAAAAACACAATTTTCTCAAAAACGGTTCCAATTTTTCTCTTTAAACTTCTGGAAGGGATAGTGCTAAATATACTATATGAGGAACGTCATATTGCTCTATTCATTTTCATTCATGTTTGTTTCAACAATTACAAAAATGTAATTTTTTACTTGCCTCTCACGTCGTTAATATTTACATTAACGGCGATTTTTTTCACATGATAATTATAATTATAAGTACAAGTATTTTAAATAATGCCATACAACGTTTCTCGAAACTCAACCATTTTCTATGAAAACTAGCCCGAAATTCCGTATTTTCAAACACGCTCAAACGCTGTTTTCTCATAAACGGCTCAAATTTTTTCTTCAAACTTTTCGAATAGTGCTAATTGCACTCTTTAATATGACAAAGTTAATTTTGGGGTATTTTTTCTTTTTTCAGAAATTACACAAAAGTAATTTTTATTGGGTTAAGTTCGATGGAATTGTCAAAGCGATTTCGTGTACCTGCCGCACAAATGAACAATCATTTGTGCGGCACGTACACGAAATCGCTTTGACTGTATCAGATCAAGGCCTGCAGAACACAGAAGAGTGCATGAGAAGTTATCAACCAATCACGGACGAATGTCGCAGTGCAATTTCGTTACACGAAAATTTTTTCGTAAATTTCGTAAACGAGTTGTAAAATAACCGTAATTTCCTTACACATTTACACTGGCATTGTAATTTCACCACCTGTTCATTAGAAAAAATGATAATTTTCTACTCTTCAACCCTTGAATTTAACATTTATTCTGAGACATCTGTACATTTCGCTATTTCAAAATGCATTCACCCATACAGTAATGCATACATATACAAATACCAATACCACTGTTCCTCACAAAGTGCAAGTGTTTTCTTCATCGTGAATTTATATCAGAAATGAATTCAAGCAAATTCACTTAAATCAATGTTGTTCACGTAAACCATGTGTATGCTGCTTTCAGACAAAGATGCAAGTCCTTTTATATCTTTGTAACGCATTCTACATGCATTCTACAGCAGTTCAACGCATTCTACAGCAGTTCAACAGAAAAGAATTCAACTCAATCTCCAAATCACCTTGTATATTACACTGAGTTCAGCCACGGGTTTCGTACACGCCAATGGAAACGTTCTCTATATGTGATAGATTTAATACAATTTAATAGCAGAGAGTCAATAGAAGAAATATTATATAAGACTACGCTGAATAAATGCCAATGAAATAAGATATCCACATGCCACCATTTTCTCAAATATAGTTTGTGCAATATAATAAACTATGCAATTTGAGAGATTACCTAACTCAGAGCACGGAAATGTGCTATAAAATCTAAATGTACCACTCCGTCTAAACTACTGTCTACGTACCTACGAGAATATTGCAAGACTAGCGTACCCGTGCGAGAACTCTCGCATGTTAAACCCCACCCTTTCCCTATTCCTATCCATTTATCTATCCTTTCCAATAAGAGGAAAGTTGTTAATGAAACGTGTTTATTTGTTTAAAAAATGTATAAATGTAACTTCCAATGTACTTAAGAATATATTAAAAAAAAACACACACACAATGCAATTGAGTTCGTATGCTTCCTCAGCCGCAGTCATGTGTTCTTGGCTGTCCAGGATAAGCCGCGTTTGAGTCGATGGATCTGACGTTTCGGCCATCTTGCTGTTGCCTTCTTCAGAGCAGTTTAGCTCCGAAGAAGGCTACAGCAAGATGGCCGAAACGTCAAACCCATCGACTCAGACGCGGCTCATCCCGAACAGCCAAGAACACAACAATACAATTGATGATGTTAGAAACAAATTTTCCACAAAGGCTTATTCAGCATTATGGAGAGGTGTTCTTGGAACAATTCATACTTCTTTAAAACATTTGAAGAAATTATTCAATTTTCCTTGACAATTAGCTTTTCGCTTTCCTTGATAGTCACAAAAATAATAGAAAAGGTTTTTACTCTTGAGAAGCAAAGAAAAGTAGTGCGAAAATACCGAATCGTGCAAGTACAACCCTACTCTTTGCAACATTAACTTTGCTTGATTAATTATGAGGAACAGAAAAAATATTAGCTTTTACTTTTGAGAAAGCTACGTGTCTGAACCAGCTGACTTGAAAATTTCATCGAATCACTGGCGATAACGAAAATACTGATACAGGTAAAACACAAACACAGTCTTCACTTTCACTGAACTCCCACATCCCTCCACAATTAGGTACACAGCACTTATATACCACGGCAAAACGTTAATTGAATGGATTCACTACACGCATATTTTTATAGGTATCATGCAACTATAATAGTACTTCTAGTTGTTGCTGGAGAGCAAATCTTGAATAATGATTATGCAAACAAACCTTGCCAGACTGCACAAACCCCGGTGTATACAGAAAGCGTAAATATAAGATGGAGGAATCTAAGCCTTCTTAGCGAAAATGTCAACCAGCAAAAAGGGCTGAAATATTTAGGTGGCACTGGTAGAATTGGAGCGCCGAACCGAAACTTTGAATGTCCAAGCATGTCTCATCTCGAGATTATGGTGTGAAAATCGTTTTCTTTGAGTCATCTGGTCTCAATATTTTAGTTTTTTATGACCCTAGAACGCTTTGTTTAGTAGTTATTTGTCGATATAGAATCGAAACATTGGAAACATTGCGGGTGCATTTGACACGAATATTTAGATGCATGTCTTTTAAACAAATCCCTCATATTTTTAAAGTCAAAGTGCAATTCGTGACGTCTCTGTGAAATTCTCTTTCTTTAGAGGACCTCGTTTATAAAGATTGGTTGAGACCCGCAGTGTACTAAGGTATACTATCGAACTAATATAGGAGACGATTGAAAATGTTTAATTACTGCACAGATTTTTTATTAGTCTTTTTAAAATTTTTCTCAAAATTGATAACTTAAAAATACATTTAGCAAATAATTATTTGATTATAATTATCTTTATACACTTATAAGAACTAAGAAAACATTTTGTGACTGTTTGTTAATTTACAATTAAGATTTAACAGACAAAACTAAGCAAAAATATTTGAGCAATTAAAAAAAA